>ML812100.1:101923-118206 GCA_009831015.1 Picea engelmannii | reverse complement strand
TTAGGGTGCATGTATGGCGTAGTGATGACCGACTTGTCCCCTTCTTCCAATTATATGATGTGTTCAAACCCTCTATCTAGTGGTTGCCCTGGAGGAATTGGTTCAAAAACCTTTCTATGCTTGCGAAGTATTTTCTGTATGTCCAGAGGATACTACTTATGCCCTTCATGATTCTTCTCCATAACAAAACATTATGCTCCATAGGCCACCTCCTCTCGCCTAAATATTGCATGCATTTGCTTAGTTGTTACCACTCTAGGTGCTTCTCCTACCATCCCCTTAAGTGTGAGCCTTTTTCCATTTTCCATGTTGAAAGACATATCCATGGTTTTGTAGTTGGTGGTGATTGGTCCCAATGTTCTAAGCCATTGCACACATAGTATGATGTTTGTATCTGGTATATCTACTACATAAAAATCTTGTGTCAAAGTGTATCTACCCAAGGTCAAGCTCATATGTGGAATATACCTATCACAAGCCATGGCGCGTCCTCCTGCTACCTCCACCAAAAACCCCTTAAAGTCCATGGTGGGAATGTGTCTCCTTTCTACCATAACAATGTCAATGAAATTATGGGAAGCTCCTCCATCAACTAATATCGTTGCTCATTGTCCCTATACAACTCCCTTCATCCGGAAGGTATTAAACTTGGGCACTCCACTAATGGATGCAATGGTATCCTTCTTAATCCTTGTAGTATGGTACGCGGTTCCTTCTTCTCCCTGTGCATGTGAGACATGTTCTTCCTCCTTCTGATTCATCTCTATGTTATGAATGGCTCCACTTTCCTCCTCATCCATCTCATCTTCACTATCATAAATCACTTCTATATAATGATTTTTCCCTTTACCCATACATCTGTGACATGGTTGCCATGGCTCCTTGCAAGTAAAGCATAGTTACTTCCTTCTTAATTCCTTCCTAGTCGCTTCATCCATTTTCTCTTTGCCCTTGTCAAACTGTTTGGTTTCTCGCCCTCTTGGAATGATTGGGGGTTTAGGTGTGACCTTGTTTTTGTAGGTTACCCCTACCAAATCTTTGGTGTGCTCAATAGCATCCTGTAAAGTTATAGGCTTGAAGGCCTTAACACATCCTCATAAAGGCTCGGTCAAACCTTCTATGTACATCATCAATAACTTGGATTTTGACATATCTAGAACCATAATTGCTACTCTTGGAAACTCCTCAATGAATGCTTATGTTGACCATGTTTGTCTAATCTGCATGAGCTCCTTGAAATGAAGTTCTCGATCCTCCCTATCAAATATATCAATGAGTCTTTGGGTGAAGTCAATGTATGAAGTGACATGTTCATGATCCAAAGTGGTCATTCCATGAAACCACCAATCATGTACTTTACCATTCAAGTGTAATGTTGCAAATTTGATGGCCTTCTCCTCTTTCATGGCGTTCAACTGAAGGTAGGCATCCATCTTTCGTACCCTAGCCTTAGCTGAAATATGACTAGATCCATCAAAGTGGGGCATCTCCATTCTTCATGCCTTGCACCCCAACTCATTGTCACCTCTGTAGTGTCCCTTAGACTTCCATTTGTACATTATGTGGCAATATTCTCCCAAGGAAACCTGCCTTCGGAAACCTGCACTTAAATATTTATATGTTGTCTCTGTATCCTCCCATTCATCCTCAATGCCTCCATGCCCAAATGCATTTATGTCCCTTAGTCGTGCCTCGAAGAAGGTAGGAATATATGGCTTAGGTGTGGTCCTGCTAACTATGTGGGAATGAGAATGTGTGCCTCTGGATGATTTGGGATCCTTTGTATGATATTTCTGTATGAATTCCTCATCATGATCTATTCCTCCCTGAGATCCACCAGCTCCTTGGTTTCCTCCAAATAGGGGTCAGTCCTTGCCATATCTTTGCTCCATCAAGAATTGAGAGAGGATACCTTGATGCTTGCATTGTTCCTCCATTATGGATATCATCCTATCCTACCCTTTCTGAAAATTTGCAAAGGATATCTTTAGTTATGTTTGTCCCATAGACAAATGATTTTGCATCTCCTCTAGGTTACGTTGCATAATAACCTGGTTGTTTTGTAGTGTATCATTCACTGTTTGAATAACCTTTTTAGCTAAAATTGCTACTTCTTATGACACTGCATTCTTTGTTTCATGAGTTTCCCCCATGCTTTGTTTTGGCTCTTCTTCTTATGGAATACCTGATACAAGTTGTCCCCCACGACCTCTCCTCCTGGGCATTAGTTTTTATCACAGACTGGCGAAGGAATTCACTCTGATACCACTATAAAGTTTCCAAGCAGATTCACTAGGAGCTTAAGTGTTTGATTCTGATTTTGTTTGAACTGTTTGTTTGAATATTTTGCAAGTTGCTCATCAAGGTTGCACTGGAGAGGTTTGTTGAGTTTTATAGCATATAGATGATGGACATGACACAACAATAGATGGAAATAACAAGATGCAAGAGAAAGAACATAATAGAATAACCAAATAACTTCATATCTGGCCTTTATTTATTTAATAAGTTGTCCTCCATACAAGAGATATACAGATCTTGAATAGTAAAGAAGAAATATAGAAGTTGAGGCTCAAGATGCCTTCCATATACAAGCAATGGGAGTTGTGAGTCCTCCTAGCCTTCCAATAGTAGCATGAAAAATATCAATTTCTTTCCCTTTTGAATACTGGCACCCAAATCTGGCTGAGTTGCGCACCTCCTCGCTGGAAAACCCCTAAGAATTTTGGCTTCTTCCATTTTTCCCTCCAAACACTGAAATAAAGTTGTAGATCTGTAGATATGGTGATGAGGAACACATAGAATGAGTTTCTTCAGTTGTTATAAGTGATCTAACCCTCCAACTCATTGGATCCACAAGTGACAGTGCGCCCTCCTTCAAGAAATTTGCCCCAATGCAATAATAAATCACTGTGGAGAGAAAACCCCACACAAACTGATGGAATAAGGCGCTATGGTGATGGAAAACCCTTGTGGGAAGGTTTTATCTTCATATCTGCCTCCTCCTAAGCAAATCAAACCTTTCCTTCTCCAACAATGTGCCCAGTCTGTAGAAAAACCTCCAAACCTGTGCCCTGTCTCTACAATACCTCCTG
Organism: Picea engelmannii; assembly: GCA_009831015.1. Lineage (NCBI taxonomy): Eukaryota > Viridiplantae > Streptophyta > Pinopsida > Pinales > Pinaceae > Picea > Picea engelmannii. The sequence continues at coordinate 115,111 of ML812100.1, read as the reverse complement.
AGATGAGTCTGAAACTGAGTAGAATGGTGAGGGTGGAATCTTTCACCACCTTGGCCAAGTTTGGACCAGGAACAAAGGAATCTTTCACCTCCTTGCTGATCTTTGGGGTTTGTTTACTCAAAACCCTCAAAACATTCAAGTTGCAGCTCACTCAAAGATGCTAAGTGAAAAGGACATGAATGATGAGTGAGGCGCTTTCCTCTCTCTTTTATACCTCCATTTTCTAATTTTCACTCAAGTTACTTTATTGACTTCTAAAGTATTACTTTATTTCCTACTCCAAGTCAATTAACCTTTTTAACTACTTTAACCAAAGTCACTTTAATAATATAACCTTTTTACTCCTTAGTGACCACTTTTGAGCCTCTTAGCCCCCTTTTTCCCATGAGACTATAGTCTAGAGGGGCGATTGGACTACTAAGTCTTTCAATACTCTTGTCAATAAGAGGGGGACATTACAATTAGCCTCAACTTAGTCATTAAATGGAAAAGAATAAGAAAGGAGTGGAAACAAGAAAAATCAATCAATGTATAAGAGCAAAAACAAGAAGATTCAAAAGTAGGATGACTATCTTTATTAATGGTAAAGCAACCAAGTTGGAATATGACGTTCATTGAGCAAATTTGCATTTACAAATTTAGACTTCAACAAAGGGTTAGAAATTAATATTTCACCTTGGATTTAATGTTACAGGGGTAAAAAAGGACATCAAACTCGAAAAATGGTGAATATGGTTGTAAATTCTTTTATGAATAAGACAACATATCTAATCACCCCAAAAAAGAACAAGGGGGCATGAGATAGATAATACTAGAAGATATATTGCTTCTCAATCCTCTATTCTCGAACTAAAATCAATTTTCCAAGAGCTTGGCCTAGGTTTGAAACTTAACTTACTTGCTTAACATGGTCTGTAGGCTTTTGTGTCAAGCCCAGGTTAATAGGGGCAGTGCCTCAAACTCAACCCTGGGTCTCCTCGGTGACAATTGGCGAGTCTGTCAATTCCCCTGGTTAAAAGAAAACATATAAATTTATAAGTTGTAGTTTGTGCATAAGGGTAGCAAAAGGATTTACACATGATCTATCTCTTTTTTCTTTAAAGAGTTGGAAATCTTGATTTCGTACTAGCGTAGTAGAGATAAACTTATGAAGATAAATTAGAGATGAAGTTGTGAAGATAAACTAGAGATGAACTTGTGAAGATAAACTTTTAAAAGATTTGAACCTTACTTCTCTACCATGAGATGAATTTAGAAGATTTGAACCTTACATCTCTACACGAAAGATTATAATCATCCGACCATAATAACCTAACCATTTCACAATTAACCCAACATGGTGAATGTGTTAACCACACTTTACCATCGTAAACCATTGGCATGAATTATTTCATGTGGACCCATGGTGAATGTGTATATGTGAATTATTTCATGTAAGATTTCCTAAAACCCTGGACCACCGAGGGAGGTGACAACACTCAAGTGTTCCACTACCGGCCATAAGATCTCTAAGTGTTACCACAAAAAGGAAGATGATTTCATATGCCAAAACATTACGGAGGAGACGTGTTGAACATTCAATCATTGTAATTACAACAATTGCAAAATCCCAAAAGCAAAATCATAACAAAAAATCTCAGTGAAAATAATCCAAACCAGATGAATCCAATCCAAGACGGTTAGGTATATGACAATATCCACCCCACCGAATTGAAGAAAAAGCTCCTCTCAGGTACAGGAAAGAAAGCCCCCATTAAAGACAAAGGAATCTCGGCCCAACAGACGGCCATGATTGCGATTAAGACTCTCAGATTTCGCGGTCTCAAGGCACATATGTCGGCAGATCGGTGAGTGAGTGAGTGAGTGGGAATGATGATTTTTTGGTGGGCACTCAGCCCCATGTGCCCCTGCGCCTGTTCATTGAACCGCCGGCTCCACCTCCACCTTACTCGCACGCTTTTCGCCTTTGGGCCCCTTCTCAATGGCTCTATGGGACCGTCGGCTAAACGCTTACTTTCTTTTGTGCACAATGTGAGGATACGATGGAAGGAAAGAATGAAGAGTACTGTACCGAGTCAAACCCTATTGTTGTTAATGATTGAGGTTTTATGTTTGTTGGGGTTTGAATTTAGGTTTTTTGTTTTATGTTTGTTGGGGTTTGAATTTAGGTTTTTTTTGTGTTGGGTTTGAATTTAGGTTTTTGTTTTTATGTATGTTGGGTTTGAATTTAGGTTTTTAGTGTGGCAATGTTAAGTGTGACAACAATAAAAAGTAAAATAGCATCTAAGAATAATTACAAAATTGATTGTAAAGTTGTATATTTAACATGGTATAGTTATGATTGAGAGTGAATTTTCACAATTTTTTAGTATGATGTGTATAATTTTGGAATTGTTGACAAACCTTTGGATGTGGATATTTGACTTTTTGAAGCTTTTTCTTGGAGGATTTTATTTTGATTCATCATTATAAATTTTAGTGTTGGGTTTGAATTTAGGTTTTTGTTTTTATGTTTGTTGGGGTTTGAATTTAGGTTGTTACTGTGATAATGTTAAGGGTGACAAATCTTTGGATGTGGATCTTTGACTGTTGAAGCTCTTCTTGGAGGATCTTGTTTTGATTCATCATTATAAATTTAAGTGTTGAGGTTTGAATTTAGATTTTTGTTTTATGTTTGTTGGGGTTTGAATTTAGGTTGTTACTGTGATAATGTTAAGGGTGACAAACCTTTGGATGTGGATCTTTGACTCTTGAAGCTCTTTCTTGGAGGATCTTGTTCTGATTCATCACCATGCCAAGAGTTTTGTTACTTTGGACTCTCTCTTTAAGATGAATTGTACATGGGTAGTTAGTAAAGAACCTTGGTTTAGAAAGAATGTTGGGTTGTTGGGTTTCGATCCAGAGTCATCATTAGACGTCCTAATTTATGCAAGAATACTCAATCTTCGTCTTGAACATTATTCTGTTGAATCTCTTTTGACTATTAAAAATGCTTTGGGTCATAAACAAATGATAGATATATTAACCTTGACATATGCCCAAATTTGAGTTTATGTTGGTCTAAGCATAGGGTTTTAGATAACATTGTATTGGAGAGTACAAACCACAACCACAGTTGGATGCATCAATTGGATTACAAGTGTATTTCTTTTTAATGTAGGTTTTTATATGAGTATGGGCATGTGGCAACGTCTTACTAGTAGACAAAAGCTTTTTTCATGCTAAAGAATGAAAGAATAGCGGAAGGACCGAATGATGGATCCCCAATGGGAGGCACCAAAAAAGGATGGAGAGGCCCTTGAACCTATAACTTTGGTAAATGATCTTATTGAGCAGTGTGATGTTGATACATATATAATTGTGACCAAGAAATCAACCCTCCATCACTAGCCATATTAGCACTAAAGTGAGAGAGAATGTTATCGTGACAATCCACTTAACTACACCCCAAAGCCAATGTTTGAATCAACAAAGCTTTTAGTGCGAGTAATGCCTTTTTAAACCATTTATGTCTTATAATTGTTATGCATGTGAGATTATTCGCAACACACACACACACACACACACACACACACACAATTAGGGAATATGTTAATCTTATAACATACCGCATAGGATAACATTGTATTGGAGAGTACAAATGATAGTCGTATGCATAGATTAAATTACAAGCATATTGCCTTGCCCTTGAACCTATAGCTTTGGTAAATGATCTTGTTGAGTGGTGTGATGTTGATATGGTAAATGATCTTGTTGAGTGGTGTGATGTTGATATGGTAAATGATCTTGTTGAGTGGTGTGACGTTGATACAGATATAATTGTGACCAAGGAGTCAAGTCCTCCATCACTAGCCATATTAGCACTAAAGTAAGAAAGAATGTTATTTGAACTATACCCCAAAGTCAATGTTCAAATCAACAAAGCTTTTGGTGTGAGTAATGCCTTAAAAACCATTTTTGTCTTATAATTGTTATGCATGTGGGATTATTCACAACACACACACACACAATTAGGGAATATGTTAATCTTGTAACAAACCGAACATCTTTTTCTATTGCATTTTTGGCTAAATATAATAAGAATTTTGGAATTGTCAATTTAGATTAAAAATTTTGCAATATTGAATTGTCGAGATATGGAAATGGAGGCAAGTAAATCCATTTCCATCATCAAAATTTGTAAAATTACAATTTTGTTGAATTGTTGGGCAGAAAATCTCTTTACTAGAAGATTAAATGACTCCCATGATTAAAAAAGCAATATTAATGTGAAACAAAATATCAACATAAGAAATACCCCATTGGTACAAGATAAGATGCAAGAACACATAAAACAACAACCACAAGCCAAAACAACCTATAAAACATGACACTGAAACCATGAACAATTTAATAACAAAATAAGGAATGATGATATCACATCAACTTTGATATAGACACCTTAAATATCCCTTTCAAATTAATAGAGTTCCTTAAATTTGATTTCTTATAAACTTGTTATTATTATTAATATAGAATATAATTCCAACATAAAAATATATTATTATAAAATAATTTCAATCTTATATATATATATATATATATATATATATATATATATATATAATATACTAAAATAATTTGAAATTTTATAGAAATAATAATTACAAAATTATCTTAAAATTTTAAAATAATGAAATAAAATAATAGAAATATGTTAATATAAATATTCAAAATATATACTATTGACATTCATAATTCACAAATACTATTTAAAATAAAATTTATAAATTAAAAAAATTATAATAATTAGGAACGACCACAAGTCAAGTCAAAGAAAAGCTTATATGAGGATCCCTGTCATAGAAGAAGATCGTTGTTTTTTTAATAGTACATAGTCCCTCATATCCTTATGTTGCAAGGTTACATCACGTGGCTTTGTCTTCTCCTTTATTTATAAGTTAGTTGTGGATGTGACCTATATAAATACATTTGTACATTTGTCCAGAAAAAGGAATAATGTAAGTGTGGGATTTATATTCATTTTTAGATGTTAAAAGTTATTTTAATATTAAAATATTTAAAATTTATATACTTATTAAATAAGATAAGTAAATTAAATTATTATATATTTATTAAGTTACAATAATAATAAATTAAATAAACATAGTTTAGGTAGTTGGGAGAAACGATTGTTTTTTTAAGTTAATTTATTTTTATATTAATATAATACAAAAAATGATATAGTCATGGTTTTTTAAGGCTTGTCATGAAGGAAACCAAACCTTAAATCGCTTTTCAAAAGCATTTCAAGTTTGTAATCAGTCCAACTATATCCGACATAACTATAGAGGTTCAAAACATCAAGTACAACATAGTAAACCATAAGAGGCACATAAATAGACAATTGAAACCTGAGTAAAAACTAGGAAACAACATGATCATTGTGGAGTTGGTTATGATGGGTCTAGTTGGTTGAAAGTATCTATATCCTTAGCTTTGTCAATCACCTCTTGCCTTAGTTCGTCTTTTATGATAATGGGGTTGGAGCTAGTCTCATGTGAACCTAGGGTTCCAATTACCTCTATTGTTTCTTCCTTTTTGCCCAACTCCCAATTTGAAACCTTGAAGTTAAGCCCCAAAACAACCTTGCATAGAACTATGAATTTAGCTTCCAACCTCCTTAGTCTATCCAGATTTTCTAGCTCCTAGTGCCCCTTGCTTTTCACTGTTAGGGCTATGAATGTCTTGGCGAGCCAATAGAACTTCAATGCCCAAAAAACCTTCGTATCTCTAGACCTAGAGAAGCCACAATCTAAGACCCGATCTTGGAATTCCTCTTTGATTTGTTGTTTGGAGGTCTGGAGGTGTTTTTTTCAAACCAAGCCTATCATATCCTCCACCTCTTGCTGAATTTTTGGAGGGGTACCTTGGTTAAAAAGTCACTTAGTGTGTTCAGGAGCTCTTTCCACCCTTGTGCAGTGAGGACGTGATTTCCCCCTCCTCATTGATCCTCGATGCCTTGATTCAGGCCTATCTTGAGCCACATTATCTACCATAGTGAGCAAATGAACCTATGTATGAGAGAACATAGATCCCATCCACAGAGAACCACAAACAACCCACCACCTGCAACCTCTAAAAGTCTTGGGAAGCCACCTCTTAGTTGCAATAGAGGGGAGAGATCAACTTATGGGCTCTTGGATAGAAATCAAATAGAACAGAGAAAGACCCTAGATTACCCAACACAACCTAGAAACCTGGAGCCAGAGCCTTGGAGTAAAAGTCAAACAACAATCACAAGACCCCCCACTATAGATAGCAGAGTATACACCAGAAACCAAAATGCTAGAGAACCCAATAAGAAAACCAAACCAACATAGATGCAAATGGAAATCAAGTAAAGTTATATACAACTAGGAGAGAAAGGACATAAACTTCCCTTACTAGCCAACGGAGCCAATTTGAAGGAGGGCCTGGCCCTGTGAACCTAGGATACACAACCAATTGATCAGAACTCCTCCATTCAAGAACTCTTACTCCACCCATAATCATCATCTCCCAAGCTTGCAATGGTCCAATTTTCTTACCACCTCTCAAGAACCTCATGCCAAAGTCATCATTTAACCAAACCATTATACCCATTGTGCTCACCTCCACCACCTTCAGCGATTGGTGTAGAGCAACCACCACACTCTCGCATACCACCATCACTGCAAATGCACTAGCCTAGTGCTAACTAGAGGAATGCATGAAGGTTGAGAGACATGTATCTGGCTTCCGCCCTCCATGTGGTGGAAGCATTTATCTCACAATGAGAAATGATTGTTATTTTCTTTATCAAAGTTCAATTTTCATAAATGATATCTTGAGCTTTTAATGAGTTTTTTTTTTTAATGTCTAGCGGAATCAGCAACTAGTTGGGCACGTGCTCGTGTTACACGTGGTCGTGTTGAGTCGAGGGGATTTGAACTCGAAACCTCATGAAACTTCCTCAAAGTCACTCTGGAATCGCACCAGCCTTTGATCACACTAACCCTTATCTTCCCTAAAATTTTTAGTGTCTCTATAGATGTCATACAAAATAAGACCTATTTTTTACTCATTAAAAAAAATAGTAAAAAAAAACTCAAATAATTTTATTAATAATATAAAAAATATAATAAAAATAATTATAATTAAAAGTAGTTTAACCTATTGAATCTTTTATTAATAATATAAAAGATACAATAAAAATCATAAAAATCATGTTAATTTTCAAAGTAGTTAAACATGTTGAATCATGAATCAATAGTATAGTGTTCCCCGTAAAGATACATTCTCTAGTCACGTCACAGCTTTTTAAAGACAGCTTCATAACTAGAAGGTAGAATGAAAAAGACCAAAACAATGTTTAAATTAGAGGGCAAAAATCCTTCATATAATACTAATTATATGGATTATGTTGTTTTTTTAAATATAAATTAATAAATTTAATAAAATTTTCAATAATTCATGTTTTATTATTTTAAATATAAATTAATAAATAATTTAATAAAAAATAAAAATATATTATAGTATTATTTTTTAAGAAATCTTTTCATAATAAATTAATAAAAATTATTTTTTGTTAAATAGATGAAGAATAATATATATATATTTTTATAGTAAAGTGAATATGATATTTGATTATGTATTTTTGTTATATTAATAAAAATATAATATTTTTCTTGGAAAAAAGAATATAATTATTAATAAATTTAGATTTAAAAATATTATGAAATATTATTTTTAAGATTATTTGTATAATAATCTATTAATCATATTTCATAAATGTTAGTTGTGATTGAATAATTTATTATGATCTTGGATTATCTAAAATCATGAAAAAATAGTTAAAACACATTTTTTTTTTTTAAAGGAAAAAAATATGTATATTTATTAATATAATAAAAATACATTGTCAAATGCTCATGGTGTTGACAAATGCTTTTAAATATTTTACATGACATTCTTATGTCTGATCCAATATCACACAAAAAAATAAAAGTTGTTCCTCTTTAGTTTACATAATTAGCCTCTTCAAAAAGAAACAAAATGACATTTAGGATAAAGACATGAATCATTCATCCAGAGGTAAGTGAAAATATATTATTAAAATACATCATTATACATACAACTGAAATAGAAATCGTAATGGCTACAGTTAGGTCCATGGTTCATTATTAAATTATGTAGTATGACCCTTCAGGATCACTGAAACAATCTAGGTTTTGTGTTTCAATCCAACTTTAACTTTTGAGAACCCGTCTACAACATTATTCTTGTCCTTGTAAATATGAGACAAAGATGTAAATGAGAAAGATGAAAGTAGATCGATAACTTCATCATCCAAGGGTTGTAATGTAAAATCCCTTAGAGCAATTTCTTTACACATCCACTGGATAACCCACCTTTGACTATCAAAAAAATTGTTATTGGGTTACACCAAATTTTTATGCTAGTTTGAGTACTAGCTTTAAAGCATTAGTTCACATAAGTTGTTAGTCTAATGTTAATTTCATCTTTAAAATAAATAGTGTGATCTGAAGATAAGTATAGTATGCCTTCTGAGCCTCCCTTAGAAGGGTTCCCTGTGATGCATCATCAGTAAAAGCCCATGGGATATTCTTATTTATCGCCACTTCACCTTGCATATGAGGGATAGATTTTTTCTGTACCTGTGAGTATGGATTTAAAATATTTAAGGATTGAACAACACATTTGATGAGAAGTGTCTCTTTGTCTTCAAACAACTTCAAGTTTCTAACAAGTCATACTTCCCAAACTATGATAAGAGGAAATACTTTGATCTTGGAAGTCCCCTATCTATTATACAAGGTTCTGAACACCTCTTCAAAGCTTCCTCATTTCTATAAATTTCCAATCCTTATTAGTCTTTCTACCTCTTTCCATTCATCCTTCATGAATATTAGTTAAAACTAATACTAATAAGATATAGGCTATAAATTAATAACTTATTAGGTTATAAATTTATAAATTAATAACTTATTAGGTTATAAATTTATAAATTAATAACTTATTGTGTACAAATAAATTTCACTAATATTAAATTTTAACTCTCTTTCTAAATTATAATATTAAATTGTTAACTCTCTTTCTAAATTAAAATTATAAACATGTAATATATATTCACTCTCTTTCTTCGTTAAATGAAAAAACCCATAAAAACTATAAATATTCCATGTCTAATATTTAATATCCCGTGTTAAATGAAATGCATAAAATATTATAATAAAACTCAAAGAAGTGGGCTTGTTAGGATATCCAATGTCTAATATTTAATCTCCTTTGTCAAATTAAATGCAAAAATATATTATAAAAAATTAATAAAATTGTATTTATTAAATATTTGATTAATAAAAAACTATGAGGAAGTGGAGTTATTAATTATTAAATATTTAATTAATAAAAAACTATGAGGAAGTGGAGATATTAATTATTAAATATTTAATTAATAAAAATCTATTAGAAAGTGGAGATATTAATTATTAAATATTTAATTAATAAAAATCTATTAGAAAGTGGACTTATTAATTGTCGTTGAGGAAGTCTCAAGAGAGACAACGTTGACGCCAAAATAATGAAGAAATAAATATGACATTTCACCAACAATATTATTAAATTAGTCTATTTAAACATAAAGTAATTTAATAATATTAATTGTAATTGGATTCAATTTAAGTTATTAAATTAATTAATTTAAATATAATGTAATTTAATAATATTAATTGTAATTGGATTCAATTTAGTGTAATTTAATAATATTAATTGTAATTGGATTTAATTTAAGTAATTTTTGCATGTTGTTGTTTTGGTTATTTAAATTATATTTTGTAAATAACATGTTAAATTCATAATATTTTGTAAATGATATATTAAATTTATAGTAAATATGTTATTGTAATGACTTTAAATCCTATTCCTATTGTTTTTGAAATGAAAAAAAAAATATTTAAAAGTTTTTCAAACTTAAATTTATATTAAAGCAAAATTTGTCACATTCTTATCGTATAATATAATAATTCTTATTCTATAATATAATAAACTTTATGTTTAGATAAATACAAAGTCCTCGGCACATCAATCCCTTATTCTCAACAACGAACATTGTTACAAAATGTTACATTTCCTTATTCCTCATCATAAACATCAACACAAAACATTAACTTATAAATATATCACTAGCTTAACTTAACTTTGTAAATCTATCACTAACTTCTTCTATATTGTTATGGATTCTTCATCTTTAGACAATAAGAGAATTTCTATTAACACTTTTACTTTACTTTAATGTTAAGTTCCACCATTTTTGAATCTGCCACTTAAATCAGTCCATAAGGACCCACTAATTCACACTATTCTTGAAACGATATCAAGTTATTTTGAAAGGGACATCGCATGCAATTCTTTAGAATGAGGGCGACTAACTTTTTTTTCACTATTGTCATTTTTTTCCTATTTTTAATATTTATTTATTATTAATTATATTATTGTTAAAAAATCCTCTTTAACTATCTTTATCATCATTTTGGTAGGATGTACTTTACAATAATATCGAATAAACATTAATATGATTTTATTTTACACAATGTAAATTTGTTTCCTAAATATATAAGATATTTTTAGTTTCAAAACAATTAGAGAGATTGTATCATCATTTTGGTAAGATATACTTTACAATAATATCGAATAAACATTAATATGATTTTATTTTACATAATGTAAGTTTGCTTCCTAAATACATAAGATATTTTTAGTTTCAAAACAATTAGAGAGATTGAATTTATCAAGGTAAGACCCATTTATTTATCAATAGACTTAGTGGATTAGATGTTTTTTAAATTGTGGAAGTGGTGGGGAGATTCACTTAATAACTTTGGAATGATGGAGATGTAAATATACTTACATAGATTTAATTTAAACCAAATTTATTGAGTATTGAGTGGGATTAAAAAACTCAAGTGTAAACTTATGGGTTTTTAAAAGATTCATAGTTAAGATAGATATACACCTTGAAAACCTAATATAGAGGTTGTAATGTAAGCTTGGAAGAATTAGCACTTGGTTTTCTAAATTATAGTAAGAAGGGAACAATGATAGAAGTGAGGCAAAACACAAAATTGGTAGAGTTAGTTTGCTTTTGATGGTGGTTGCTCTCTTTATGCTAAATGACAACAGGGAGTTGGACAAGGCTTGGCTCTATGACTTTGCAGGCCAGTTGGAGGAAGTTGAGTGGGGTTTACAAGAACCTCTTAATATCCAACCTCTCTCTATTTGAGTGTTTTAGGTTGCCTGTCAAGTGTTTGAAGAAACATCTACAAACAAAGTGTTTGACATAATGTTTTCCCATAGGGAAAATGCATGCTAAGTGTTCGACAAAATGATTGCATGTTAGAAGAAAGTTTTGTTCAATAATTTTTTTATACAGACTTTGATACAAAGGTAGAATTTTAGATTGTGATCAAGTCCCTCTCTCGGAAAACCTTAGGCACGTGAGTAAATTCTACTAGTTATGTGGTGGATTTAAAGAATAAATTGGAACTTTGCCAACGAATTCCTATTGCATAACATCGTCTTCTTTGTGAGGGTAACATCGTCTTCTATTGCAATTTTTTTATTATCATATTTGCAAAGGTTCAACTCTTATCTTATGGTGGGAAATGATAGTTCATCATCCTCAAAACCTATTTCTTTTAAGGATGCGGTTCAAAATAAATAATCTACTTCAACAATGTCAAACCCTCCTATATCTACTATGTATATCCCAGAGAAATCAGAAGAGATATTGCCCAAATTGGAGGTCTTAGAGCTAGAGGTTACATGTTTGTTTTCTTTTTACCAATCTTCGTTGGTAATTTGCAGATTCAATGGTTTATGGCCTTCTACTTCAAATTTGTACCAATGGATTTTTTTTACACAGACAAAGCATTGTGAAGTTTATCTCCGCTCTAAGGTTTTTTTGTTGTCAAGTTTGAAAATATAGTTGATTATCAAAGAATTTTACAAGAGGGTCATTGGTTTTGGGATAGAGTGAGCCTTTTTAGTACTCTATAGTTCCCTAATTTCAATCCTTCCACTATGTCTATAACAAAGGTGCCAATTTGGGTTTAGCTCCAAAATTTGAAAATACAGTTGCTTTAAAGGGTTTTTTGTGGTTAAGTTTGAAAAATACAATTGATTATCAAAGAGTTTTATCAGAGGGTCCCTGTTTTTGGGGTAGAGAAGGTCTTTTTGTTACTCCTTGGTTCCCTAATTTGAATCCTTCCATTGTGTCTATAACAAAAAGGTGTCGATTTGGGTTTGGCTCCCAAATTTGCCCCTTCATTTTTTACATTTAACAATTCTTAAGGATATTGGTAATATTTTGGGCCGCTACATCAAAACATATCTAGATCGGATTAAACTAGGTCTTTTCACATATGACATAATATGTGTTTGAGATTGACATGGGTTAGGGCCTACCAAATAAGATGTTATTAGAACGAGGTAATTTTAGATGGGTTCAAACTTTGGATTACGAGAATCATGCTTTTCGATGTTGGTTATGCCAACAACCTAGACATATATAGGTTTCTTGTCCTCATTCATGCCCATCTTCAATAAGGAACAAAATAAATAAACCTTCTCCAAAAAAGCAGCAAGAACATGAACAACCGTATCTAGAGGGTGTAGAAGATTATAACAATGTTTATCGAGAATACACCATTCTAGATACAAAGAACATTGATTGTCTAGAAGTGATGACGAGGATAGAGAAGATGACATCAATCCCTTGAACATGGTAGTTACAAATGAATCCCCATCTATGAGGATGTAGAGAATACATGAATCTAACAACTTTGATTATGACAAGAATTGGTACAACTTTTGAATACTAGACATTATTTTTTTCTTCAAATCCCAACCTTTTGAATTTTGATTTACCTTTAGTCAATGTGATATCTTTTCGAGGGGTGTGGCAAGAGGTTAAAAAAAGAAAGGAAAAAAAGGTAGGATCGAGGACTATTTTTCATCAAGACAATAACGAAATGTACATTCATTTGTAATATTATCAAATACATATTTGAAGTAAGTAGCATCATCTTCCCAACACTTATGAAATGCTCTTAAAACATTTGCAAAATGTAACCTCTTTTTTTTTTCCATAATCCCGAGTCTTTGTATTAT
>ML812100.1:70972-101823 GCA_009831015.1 Picea engelmannii | reverse complement strand
TAGTTTTTTATTAATTAAATATTTAATAATTAATAACTCCACTTCCTCATAGTTTTTTATTAATCAAATATTTAATAAATACAATTTTATTAATTTTTTATAATATATTTTTGCATTTAATTTGACAAAGGAGATTAAATATTAGACATTGGATATCCTAACAAGCCCACTTCTTTGAGTTTTATTATAATATTTTATGCATTTCATTTAACACGGGATATTAAATATTAGACATGGAATATTTATAGTTTTTATGGGTTTTTTCATTTAACGAAGAAAGAGAGTGAATATATATTACATGTTTATAATTTTAATTTAGAAAGAGAGTTAACAATTTAATATTATAATTTAGAAAGAGAGTTAAAATTTAATATTAGTGAAATTTATTTGTACACAATAAGTTATTAATTTATAAATTTATAACCTAATAAGTTATTAATTTATAAATTTATAACCTAATAAGTTATTAATTTATAGCCTATATCTTATTAGTATTAGTTTTAACTAATATTCATGAAGGATGAATGGAAAGAGGTAGAAAGACTAATAAGGATTGGAAATTTATAGAAATGAGGAAGCTTTGAAGAGGTGTTCAGAACCTTGTATAATAGATAGGGGACTTCCAAGATCAAAGTATTTCCTCTTATCATAGTTTGGGAAGTATGACTTGTTAGAAACTTGAAGTTGTTTGAAGACAAAGAGACACTTCTCATCAAATGTGTTGTTCAATCCTTAAATATTTTAAATCCATACTCACAGGTACAGAAAAAATCTATCCCTCATATGCAAGGTGAAGTGGCGATAAATAAGAATATCCCATGGGCTTTTACTGATGATGCATCACAGGGAACCCTTCTAAGGGAGGCTCAGAAGGCATACTATACTTATCTTCAGATCACACTATTTATTTTAAAGATGAAATTAACATTAGACTAACAACTTATGTGAACTAATGCTTTAAAGCTAGTACTCAAACTAGCATAAAAATTTGGTGTAACCCAATAACAATTTTTTTGATAGTCAAAGGTGGGTTATCCAGTGGATGTGTAAAGAAATTGCTCTAAGGGATTTTACATTACAACCCTTGGATGATGAAGTTATCGATCTACTTTCATCTTTCTCATTTACATCTTTGTCTCATATTTACAAGGACAAGAATAATGTTGTAGACGGGTTCTCAAAAGTTAAAGTTGGATTGAAACACAAAACCTAGATTGTTTCAGTGATCCTGAAGGGTCATACTACATAATTTAATAATGAACCATGGACCTAACTGTAGCCATTACGATTTCTATTTCAGTTGTATGTATAATGATGTATTTTAATAATATATTTTCACTTACCTCTGGATGAATGATTCATGTCTTTATCCTAAATGTCATTTTGTTTCTTTTTGAAGAGGCTAATTATGTAAACTAAAGAGGAACAACTTTTATTTTTTTGTGTGATATTGGATCAGACATAAGAATGTCATGTAAAATATTTAAAAGCATTTGTCAACACCATGAGCATTTGACAATGTATTTTTATTATATTAATAAATATACATATTTTTTTCCTTTAAAAAAAAAAAATGTGTTTTAACTATTTTTTCATGATTTTAGATAATCCAAGATCATAATAAATTATTCAATCACAACTAACATTTATGAAATATGATTAATAGATTATTATACAAATAATCTTAAAAATAATATTTCATAATATTTTTAAATCTAAATTTATTAATAATTATATTCTTTTTTCCAAGAAAAATATTATATTTTTATTAATATAACAAAAATACATAATCAAATATCATATTCACTTTACTATAAAAATATATATATATTATTCTTCATCTATTTAACAAAAAATAATTTTTATTAATTTATTATGAAAAGATTTCTTAAAAAATAATACTATAATATATTTTTATTTTTTATTAAATTATTTATTAATTTATATTTAAAATAATAAAACATGAATTATTGAAAATTTTATTAAATTTATTAATTTATATTTAAAAAAACAACATAATCCATATAATTAGTATTATATGAAGGATTTTTGCCCTCTAATTTAAACATTGTTTTGGTCTTTTTCATTCTACCTTCTAGTTATGAAGCTGTCTTTAAAAAGCTGTGACGTGACTAGAGAATGTATCTTTACGGGGAACACTATACTATTGATTCATGATTCAACATGTTTAACTACTTTGAAAATTAACATGATTTTTATGATTTTTATTGTATCTTTTATATTATTAATAAAAGATTCAATAGGTTAAACTACTTTTAATTATAATTATTTTTATTATATTTTTTATATTATTAATAAAATTATTTGAGTTTTTTTTTACTATTTTTTTTAATGAGTAAAAAATAGGTCTTATTTTGTATGACATCTATAGAGACACTAAAAATTTTAGGGAAGATAAGGGTTAGTGTGATCAAAGGCTGGTGCGATTCCAGAGTGACTTTGAGGAAGTTTCATGAGGTTTCGAGTTCAAATCCCCTCGACTCAACACGACCACGTGTAACACGAGCACGTGCCCAACTAGTTGCTGATTCCGCTAGACATTAAAAAAAAAAACTCATTAAAAGCTCAAGATATCATTTATGAAAATTGAACTTTGATAAAGAAAATAACAATCATTTCTCATTGTGAGATAAATGCTTCCACCACATGGAGGGCGGAAGCCAGATACATGTCTCTCAACCTTCATGCATTCCTCTAGTTAGCACTAGGCTAGTGCATTTGCAGTGATGGTGGTATGCGAGAGTGTGGTGGTTGCTCTACACCAATCGCTGAAGGTGGTGGAGGTGAGCACAATGGGTATAATGGTTTGGTTAAATGATGACTTTGGCATGAGGTTCTTGAGAGGTGGTAAGAAAATTGGACCATTGCAAGCTTGGGAGATGATGATTATGGGTGGAGTAAGAGTTCTTGAATGGAGGAGTTCTGATCAATTGGTTGTGTATCCTAGGTTCACAGGGCCAGGCCCTCCTTCAAATTGGCTCCGTTGGCTAGTAAGGGAAGTTTATGTCCTTTCTCTCCTAGTTGTATATAACTTTACTTGATTTCCATTTGCATCTATGTTGGTTTGGTTTTCTTATTGGGTTCTCTAGCATTTTGGTTTCTGGTGTATACTCTGCTATCTATAGTGGGGGGTCTTGTGATTGTTGTTTGACTTTTACTCCAAGGCTCTGGCTCCAGGTTTCTAGGTTGTGTTGGGTAATCTAGGGTCTTTCTCTGTTCTATTTGATTTCTATCCAAGAGCCCATAAGTTGATCTCTCCCCTCTATTGCAACTAAGAGGTGGCTTCCCAAGACTTTTAGAGGTTGCAGGTGGTGGGTTGTTTGTGGTTCTCTGTGGATGGGATCTATGTTCTCTCATACATAGGTTCATTTGCTCACTATGGTAGATAATGTGGCTCAAGATAGGCCTGAATCAAGGCATCGAGGATCAATGAGGAGGGGGAAATCACGTCCTCACTGCACAAGGGTGGAAAGAGCTCCTGAACACACTAAGTGACTTTTTAACCAAGGTACCCCTCCAAAAATTCAGCAAGAGGTGGAGGATATGATAGGCTTGGTTTGAAAAAAACACCTCCAGACCTCCAAACAACAAATCAAAGAGGAATTCCAAGATCGGGTCTTAGATTGTGGCTTCTCTAGGTCTAGAGATACGAAGGTTTTTTGGGCATTGAAGTTCTATTGGCTCGCCAAGACATTCATAGCCCTAACAGTGAAAAGCAAGGGGCACTAGGAGCTAGAAAATCTGGATAGACTAAGGAGGTTGGAAGCTAAATTCATAGTTCTATGCAAGGTTGTTTTGGGGCTTAACTTCAAGGTTTCAAATTGGGAGTTGGGCAAAAAGGAAGAAACAATAGAGGTAATTGGAACCCTAGGTTCACATGAGACTAGCTCCAACCCCATTATCATAAAAGACGAACTAAGGCAAGAGGTGATTGACAAAGCTAAGGATATAGATACTTTCAACCAACTAGACCCATCATAACCAACTCCACAATGATCATGTTGTTTCCTAGTTTTTACTCAGGTTTCAATTGTCTATTTATGTGCCTCTTATGGTTTACTATGTTGTACTTGATGTTTTGAACCTCTATAGTTATGTCGGATATAGTTGGACTGATTACAAACTTGAAATGCTTTTGAAAAGCGATTTAAGGTTTGGTTTCCTTCATGACAAGCCTTAAAAAACCATGACTATATCATTTTTTGTATTATATTAATATAAAAATAAATTAACTTAAAAAAACAATCGTTTCTCCCAACTACCTAAACTATGTTTATTTAATTTATTATTATTGTAACTTAATAAATATATAATAATTTAATTTACTTATCTTATTTAATAAGTATATAAATTTTAAATATTTTAATATTAAAATAACTTTTAACATCTAAAAATGAATATAAATCCCACACTTACATTATTCCTTTTTCTGGACAAATGTACAAATGTATTTATATAGGTCACATCCACAACTAACTTATAAATAAAGGAGAAGACAAAGCCACGTGATGTAACCTTGCAACATAAGGATATGAGGGACTATGTACTATTAAAAAAACAACGATCTTCTTCTATGACAGGGATCCTCATATAAGCTTTTCTTTGACTTGACTTGTGGTCGTTCCTAATTATTATAATTTTTTTAATTTATAAATTTTATTTTAAATAGTATTTGTGAATTATGAATGTCAATAGTATATATTTTGAATATTTATATTAACATATTTCTATTATTTTATTTCATTATTTTAAAATTTTAAGATAATTTTGTAATTATTATTTCTATAAAATTTCAAATTATTTTAGTATATTATATATATATATATATATATATATATATATATATATATATAAGATTGAAATTATTTTATAATAATATATTTTTATGTTGGAATTATATTCTATATTAATAATAATAACAAGTTTATAAGAAATCAAATTTAAGGAACTCTATTAATTTGAAAGGGATATTTAAGGTGTCTATATCAAAGTTGATGTGATATCATCATTCCTTATTTTGTTATTAAATTGTTCATGGTTTCAGTGTCATGTTTTATAGGTTGTTTTGGCTTGTGGTTGTTGTTTTATGTGTTCTTGCATCTTATCTTGTACCAATGGGGTATTTCTTATGTTGATATTTTGTTTCACATTAATATTGCTTTTTTAATCATGGGAGTCATTTAATCTTCTAGTAAAGAGATTTTCTGCCCAACAATTCAACAAAATTGTAATTTTACAAATTTTGATGATGGAAATGGATTTACTTGCCTCCATTTCCATATCTCGACAATTCAATATTGCAAAATTTTTAATCTAAATTGACAATTCCAAAATTCTTATTATATTTAGCCAAAAATGCAATAGAAAAAGATGTTCGGTTTGTTACAAGATTAACATATTCCCTAATTGTGTGTGTGTGTGTTGTGAATAATCCCACATGCATAACAATTATAAGACAAAAATGGTTTTTAAGGCATTACTCACACCAAAAGCTTTGTTGATTTGAACATTGACTTTGGGGTATAGTTCAAATAACATTCTTTCTTACTTTAGTGCTAATATGGCTAGTGATGGAGGACTTGACTCCTTGGTCACAATTATATCTGTATCAACGTCACACCACTCAACAAGATCATTTACCATATCAACATCACACCACTCAACAAGATCATTTACCATATCAACATCACACCACTCAACAAGATCATTTACCAAAGCTATAGGTTCAAGGGCAAGGCAATATGCTTGTAATTTAATCTATGCATACGACTATCATTTGTACTCTCCAATACAATGTTATCCTATGCGGTATGTTATAAGATTAACATATTCCCTAATTGTGTGTGTGTGTGTGTGTGTGTGTGTGTGTGTTGCGAATAATCTCACATGCATAACAATTATAAGACATAAATGGTTTAAAAAGGCATTACTCGCACTAAAAGCTTTGTTGATTCAAACATTGGCTTTGGGGTGTAGTTAAGTGGATTGTCACGATAACATTCTCTCTCACTTTAGTGCTAATATGGCTAGTGATGGAGGGTTGATTTCTTGGTCACAATTATATATGTATCAACATCACACTGCTCAATAAGATCATTTACCAAAGTTATAGGTTCAAGGGCCTCTCCATCCTTTTTTGGTGCCTCCCATTGGGGATCCATCATTCGGTCCTTCCGCTATTCTTTCATTCTTTAGCATGAAAAAAGCTTTTGTCTACTAGTAAGACGTTGCCACATGCCCATACTCATATAAAAACCTACATTAAAAAGAAATACACTTGTAATCCAATTGATGCATCCAACTGTGGTTGTGGTTTGTACTCTCCAATACAATGTTATCTAAAACCCTATGCTTAGACCAACATAAACTCAAATTTGGGCATATGTCAAGGTTAATATATCTATCATTTGTTTATGACCCAAAGCATTTTTAATAGTCAAAAGAGATTCAACAGAATAATGTTCAAGACGAAGATTGAGTATTCTTGCATAAATTAGGACGTCTAATGATGACTCTGGATCGAAACCCAACAACCCAACATTCTTTCTAAACCAAGGTTCTTTACTAACTACCCATGTACAATTCATCTTAAAGAGAGAGTCCAAAGTAACAAAACTCTTGGCATGGTGATGAATCAGAACAAGATCCTCCAAGAAAGAGCTTCAAGAGTCAAAGATCCACATCCAAAGGTTTGTCACCCTTAACATTATCACAGTAACAACCTAAATTCAAACCCCAACAAACATAAAACAAAAATCTAAATTCAAACCTCAACACTTAAATTTATAATGATGAATCAAAACAAGATCCTCCAAGAAGAGCTTCAACAGTCAAAGATCCACATCCAAAGATTTGTCACCCTTAACATTATCACAGTAACAACCTAAATTCAAACCCCAACAAACATAAAAACAAAAACCTAAATTCAAACCCAACACTAAAATTTATAATGATGAATCAAAATAAAATCCTCCAAGAAAAAGCTTCAAAAAGTCAAATATCCACATCCAAAGGTTTGTCAACAATTCCAAAATTATACACATCATACTAAAAAATTGTGAAAATTCACTCTCAATCATAACTATACCATGTTAAATATACAACTTTACAATCAATTTTGTAATTATTCTTAGATGCTATTTTACTTTTTATTGTTGTCACACTTAACATTGCCACACTAAAAACCTAAATTCAAACCCAACATACATAAAAACAAAAACCTAAATTCAAACCCAACACAAAAAAAACCTAAATTCAAACCCCAACAAACATAAAACAAAAAACCTAAATTCAAACCCCAACAAACATAAAACCTCAATCATTAACAACAATAGGGTTTGACTCGGTACAGTACTCTTCATTCTTTCCTTCCATCGTATCCTCACATTGTGCACAAAAGAAAGTAAGCGTTTAGCCGACGGTCCCATAGAGCCATTGAGAAGGGGCCCAAAGGCGAAAAGCGTGCGAGTAAGGTGGAGGTGGAGCCGGCGGTTCAATGAACAGGCGCAGGGGCACATGGGGCTGAGTGCCCACCAAAAAATCATCATTCCCACTCACTCACTCACTCACCGATCTGCCGACATATGTGCCTTGAGACCGCGAAATCTGAGAGTCTTAATCGCAATCATGGCCGTCTGTTGGGCCGAGATTCCTTTGTCTTTAATGGGGGCTTTCTTTCCTGTACCTGAGAGGAGCTTTTTCTTCAATTCGGTGGGGTGGATATTGTCATATACCTAACCGTCTTGGATTGGATTCATCTGGTTTGGATTATTTTCACTGAGATTTTTTGTTATGATTTTGCTTTTGGGATTTTGCAATTGTTGTAATTACAATGATTGAATGTTCAACACGTCTCCTCCGTAATGTTTTGGCATATGAAATCATCTTCCTTTTTGTGGTAACACTTAGAGATCTTATGGCCGGTAGTGGAACACTTGAGTGTTGTCACCTCCCTCGGTGGTCCAGGGTTTTAGGAAATCTTACATGAAATAATTCACATATACACATTCACCATGGGTCCACATGAAATAATTCATGCCAATGGTTTACGATGGTAAAGTGTGGTTAACACATTCACCATGTTGGGTTAATTGTGAAATGGTTAGGTTATTATGGTCGGATGATTATAATCTTTCGTGTAGAGATGTAAGGTTCAAATCTTCTAAATTCATCTCATGGTAGAGAAGTAAGGTTCAAATCTTTTAAAAGTTTATCTTCACAAGTTCATCTCTAGTTTATCTTCACAACTTCATCTCTAATTTATCTTCATAAGTTTATCTCTACTACGCTAGTACGAAATCAAGATTTCCAACTCTTTAAAGAAAAAAGAGATAGATCATGTGTAAATCCTTTTGCTACCCTTATGCACAAACTACAACTTATAAATTTATATGTTTTCTTTTAACCAGGGGAATTGACAGACTCGCCAATTGTCACCGAGGAGACCCAGGGTTGAGTTTGAGGCACTGCCCCTATTAACCTGGGCTTGACACAAAAGCCTACAGACCATGTTAAGCAAGTAAGTTAAGTTTCAAACCTAGGCCAAGCTCTTGGAAAATTGATTTTAGTTCGAGAATAGAGGATTGAGAAGCAATATATCTTCTAGTATTATCTATCTCATGCCCCCTTGTTCTTTTTTGGGGTGATTAGATATGTTGTCTTATTCATAAAAGAATTTACAACCATATTCACCATTTTTCGAGTTTGATGTCCTTTTTTACCCCTGTAACATTAAATCCAAGGTGAAATATTAATTTCTAACCCTTTGTTGAAGTCTAAATTTGTAAATGCAAATTTGCTCAATGAACGTCATATTCCAACTTGGTTGCTTTACCATTAATAAAGATAGTCATCCTACTTTTGAATCTTCTTGTTTTTGCTCTTATACATTGATTGATTTTTCTTGTTTCCACTCCTTTCTTATTCTTTTCCATTTAATGACTAAGTTGAGGCTAATTGTAATGTCCCCCTCTTATTGACAAGAGTATTGAAAGACTTAGTAGTCCAATCGCCCCTCTAGACTATAGTCTCATGGGAAAAAGGGGGCTAAGAGGCTCAAAAGTGGTCACTAAGGAGTAAAAAGGTTATATTATTAAAGTGACTTTGGTTAAAGTAGTTAAAAAGGTTAATTGACTTGGAGTAGGAAATAAAGTAATACTTTAGAAGTCAATAAAGTAACTTGAGTGAAAATTAGAAAATGGAGGTATAAAAGAGAGAGGAAAGCGCCTCACTCATCATTCATGTCCTTTTCACTTAGCATCTTTGAGTGAGCTGCAACTTGAATGTTTTGAGGGTTTTGAGTAAACAAACCCCAAAGATCAGCAAGGAGGTGAAAGATTCCTTTGTTCCTGGTCCAAACTTGGCCAAGGTGGTGAAAGATTCCACCCTCACCATTCTACTCAGTTTCAGACTCATCTCAGGAGGTATTGTAGAGACAGGGCACAGGTTTGGAGGTTTTTCTACAGACTGGGCACATTGTTGGAGAAGGAAAGGTTTGATTTGCTTAGGAGGAGGCAGATATGAAGATAAAACCTTCCCACAAGGGTTTTCCATCACCATAGCGCCTTATTCCATCAGTTTGTGTGGGGTTTTCTCTCCACAGTGATTTATTATTGCATTGGGGCAAATTTCTTGAAGGAGGGCGCACTGTCACTTGTGGATCCAATGAGTTGGAGGGTTAGATCACTTATAACAACTGAAGAAACTCATTCTATGTGTTCCTCATCACCATATCTACAGATCTACAACTTTATTTCAGTGTTTGGAGGGAAAAATGGAAGAAGCCAAAATTCTTAGGGGTTTTCCAGCGAGGAGGTGCGCAACTCAGCCAGATTTGGGTGCCAGTATTCAAAAGGGAAAGAAATTGATATTTTTCATGCTACTATTGGAAGGCTAGGAGGACTCACAACTCCCATTGCTTGTATATGGAAGGCATCTTGAGCCTCAACTTCTATATTTCTTCTTTACTATTCAAGATCTGTATATCTCTTGTATGGAGGACAACTTATTAAATAAATAAAGGCCAGATATGAAGTTATTTGGTTATTCTATTATGTTCTTTCTCTTGCATCTTGTTATTTCCATCTATTGTTGTGTCATGTCCATCATCTATATGCTATAAAACTCAACAAACCTCTCCAGTGCAACCTTGATGAGCAACTTGCAAAATATTCAAACAAACAGTTCAAACAAAATCAGAATCAAACACTTAAGCTCCTAGTGAATCTGCTTGGAAACTTTATAGTGGTATCAGAGTGAATTCCTTCGCCAGTCTGTGATAAAAACTAATGCCCAGGAGGAGAGGTCGTGGGGGACAACTTGTATCAGGTATTCCATAAGAAGAAGAGCCAAAACAAAGCATGGGGGAAACTCATGAAACAAAGAATGCAGTGTCATAAGAAGTAGCAATTTTAGCTAAAAAGGTTATTCAAACAGTGAATGATACACTACAAAACAACCAGGTTATTATGCAACGTAACCTAGAGGAGATGCAAAATCATTTGTCTATGGGACAAACATAACTAAAGATATCCTTTGCAAATTTTCAGAAAGGGTAGGATAGGATGATATCCATAATGGAGGAACAATGCAAGCATCAAGGTATCCTCTCTCAATTCTTGATGGAGCAAAGATATGGCAAGGACTGACCCCTATTTGGAGGAAACCAAGGAGCTGGTGGATCTCAGGGAGGAATAGATCATGATGAGGAATTCATACAGAAATATCATACAAAGGATCCCAAATCATCCAGAGGCACACATTCTCATTCCCACATAGTTAGCAGGACCACACCTAAGCCATATATTCCTACCTTCTTCGAGGCACGACTAAGGGACATAAATGCATTTGGGCATGGAGGCATTGAGGATGAATGGGAGGATACAGAGACAACATATAAATATTTAAGTGCAGGTTTCCGAAGGCAGGTTTCCTTGGGAGAATATTGCCACATAATGTACAAATGGAAGTCTAAGGGACACTACAGAGGTGACAATGAGTTGGGGTGCAAGGCATGAAGAATGGAGATGCCCCACTTTGATGGATCTAGTCATATTTCAGCTAAGGCTAGGGTACGAAAGATGGATGCCTACCTTCAGTTGAACGCCATGAAAGAGGAGAAGGCCATCAAATTTGCAACATTACACTTGAATGGTAAAGTACATGATTGGTGGTTTCATGGAATGACCACTTTGGATCATGAACATGTCACTTCATACATTGACTTCACCCAAAGACTCATTGATATATTTGATAGGGAGGATCGAGAACTTCATTTCAAGGAGCTCATGCAGATTAGACAAACATGGTCAACATAAGCATTCATTGAGGAGTTTCCAAGAGTAGCAATTATGGTTCTAGATATGTCAAAATCCAAGTTATTGATGATGTACATAGAAGGTTTGACCGAGCCTTTATGAGGATGTGTTAAGGCCTTCAAGCCTATAACTTTACAGGATGCTATTGAGCACACCAAAGATTTGGTAGGGGTAACCTACAAAAACAAGGTCACACCTAAACCCCCAATCATTCCAAGAGGGCGAGAAACCAAACAGTTTGACAAGGGCAAAGAGAAAATGGATGAAGCGACTAGGAAGGAATTAAGAAGGAAGTAACTATGCTTTACTTGCAAGGAGCCATGGCAACCATGTCACAGATGTATGGGTAAAGGGAAAAATCATTATATAGAAGTGATTTATGATAGTGAAGATGAGATGGATGAGGAGGAAAGTGGAGCCATTCATAACATAGAGATGAATCAGAAGGAGGAAGAACATGTCTCACATGCACAGGGAGAAGAAGGAACCGCGTACCATACTACAAGGATTAAGAAGGATACCATTGCATCCATTAGTGGAGTGCCCAAGTTTAATACCTTCCGGATGAAGGGAGTTGTATAGGGACAATGAGCAACGATATTAGTTGATGGAGGAGCTTCCCATAATTTCATTGACATTGTTATGGTAGAAAGGAGACACATTCCCACCATGGACTTTAAGGGGTTTTTGGTGGAGGTAGCAGGAGGACGCGCCATGGCTTGTGATAGGTATATTCCACATATGAGCTTGACCTTGGGTAGATACACTTTGACACAAGATTTTTATGTAGTAGATATACCAGATACAAACATCATACTATGTGTGCAATGGCTTAGAACATTGGGACCAATCACCACCAACTACAAAACCATGGATATGTCTTTCAACATGGAAAATGGAAAAAGGCTCACACTTAAGGGGATGGTAGGAGAAGCACCTAGAGTGGTAACAACTAAGCAAATGCATGCAATATTTAGGCGAGAGGAGGTGGCCTATGGAGCATAATGTTTTGTTATGGAGAAGAATCATGAAGGGCATAAGTAGTATCCTCTGGACATACAGAAAATACTTCGCAAGCATAGAAAGGTTTTTGAACCAATTCCTCCAGGGCAACCACTAGATAGAGGGTTTGAACACATCATATAATTGGAAGAAGGGGACAAGTCGGTCATCACTACGCCATACATGCACCCTAAAAAGCACAAGAATGAAATTGAGAGTGCCATTAAAGAACTATTAGCTATGGGGCATATTAGGCCGAGTTCAAGTCCCTTTGCATCATCAATAGTGTTGGTGAAGAAGAAAGATGGAACTATGTGCATGTGTATTGACTATAGAGCCTTGAATAAGAAAACAATAAAAAATAGGTATCCAATTCACGGGATAGATGAGTTATTGGATGACCTACATGGCACAATGTACTTCACCAAAATTGATTTGCGCTCTGGATACCATCAAATCATGATGAGGGAACATGACATACAAAAGACAACTTTTAGATGCCACTATGGGCATTATGAGTTCTTTGTCATGCCTTTTGGGCTGACCAATGCGCCAACCACCTTCCAATCCTACATGAACCATGTGTTTAACAAATAGTTGAGGAAGTTCCTACTCATCTTCTTTGATGACTTGTTGATTTACAACAGGACACAGGATGATCACCTCAAACATGTGGATGAGATCTTGAGCATCATGGAAAAACAATCACTATATGCCAAAGAATCAAAATGTGAAATTGGGATGACTGAGGTTCTCTATTTGGGGCACATTATTGGAGCAAAAGGGGTACATGTTCACCAAGAAAAGATCCAAGCAATCATTGATTGGCCCACACCCAAAACACTTACAGAGCTCAAGGGATTTCTTGGTATTTGCGGTTATTACAAGGGGTTTGTTAAGGGATTCTTCCAATTATGTGCACCTTTAACTAATTTGACCAAGAAGGGTGCATTCAAGTGCAGTGACGAGGCACAAATGACATTTGACAAAATGAAGAAGTTGATGAGCACTTGTCCTGTATTGTCCTTGCCATATTTTTCTTAGCCATTCATTCTGGAGTGTGACACATTAGGTGAGGGTATTGGAGTTGTTCTCGTGCAAAATAGGCATCCCACTGCCTATGAGAGCCACAAACTAAGAGGGCATGAGTTATTGTACACCATTTATGATAAGTAAATGTTAGCCACAATGCATGTATTGGCCAAGTTCAAGCAATATCTCGTTGGAGTGAAATTTGTGGTCACGACAGATCATAATAGCCTCAAGTACCATGACCTTAATGAGAGACAACAAAAGTGGGTGAGTAAGATTTAGGCTTATAACTTTGACATAGAATATGTCAAGGGAAAAAACAATGTTGTAGCGGATGCCTTGTCTAGGAGACCCTCAACCTACTCCATGTCATAGATATCAATTGATTGGAAGTCCCATTTATTAATAGAGTACTCCAAAAATAAATTTGCATGTAAGTTGATGGACGGATAGTTACAGGATGACAAGTACACGATTATAGATGAAATCATATATTATAAGGGGAGAATCTATTTGGTTCATGAATCCTTGTTCAAGAAAAGGGTGCTTCAGGCATTTCATGATTCATCATTAGCAGGGCATCAAGGATTCCTTAAAGCACATAGACATATAAGAGAAAGGTTTTCTTGGAAAGGTCTCAAGGGAGATGTCATGCACCACATAAAGGAGTGTATCACTTGTCAACAGAACAAAGATGAGCACACTCACTTCGCAGGTTTATTGCAAACTCTTCCCATTCTAGAGCATAAGTGGGAAAGTGTATCTATGGATTTCATTACACGGATACCCAAGGCACATGGTAAGGATTGTATATTTGTGGTAGTAGATCGTTTGACCAAGTTTGCAACTTTTTCACCATCTCCATGGACTTTAGCGCATCTCAAGTCGCATATCTATTTTTCAGATAAGTCGTCAGATTGCATGGGTTGCCCAAAACGATGGTGAGTGACATGGATAGCAGGTTTATGAGCATCTTTTGATTGGAGCTATTTCAACTAGTGGGTATAGAATTAACCCCCAACACTAGCTACCATCCACACATAGATTGTCAAACTAAGATAGTAAACAAGTGGGTGGAAGGATACCTCCGAAACTATGTGACAGGGCAACATAAAGCGTGGGTCAAGTGGCTATATTTGGGTGAATATTGCTAAAACACCACTTACCACATGTCTATTGGTATGTCTCCTTTCAAAGCTTTATATAGTTATGATCCCCTCACTTTTGTTGAAATTGTGTTTGGAGATAGCAGAGCTCCTATGGATAAGGAGTGGATACATGAAAGCCAAGATATTATTAAAGAACTCAAAGATCATTTGCAAAGGGCTCAAAACCAACATAAGTTATATGCATACATACACAAGGTGGAGCGTACTTTTGAGGTAGCGGATTTGGTCTATTTGAGGCTACAACCATACAAACATGCATCCATTAAAAAAAATGGCACTGAGAAGCTCAAACCACACTTCTATGGGCCTTACAAGGTGAAAAGGAAGGTTGGGGAAGCTGCATATGAATTGGAGCTACCATAGGAAAGAAAAATCCATAATGTCTTCCATGTATCATGCCTAAAAAGGGCATTGGGGCAGTATGTTGTTGCTAACGCAGAGCTTCCTCCAATAGATGAAGAAGGACACCTAATTTTGATTCCAGAGGAGGTGAGGGAGAAACAAATAAGGAATAGGGACATCAAGGAATACTTAATCAAATGGAAAAATTTGTCTATAGAAGATGCCACTTGGGAGAGTGAACAGGTTCTATAACAAGCCAATTCAGGATTGCTTGTGGGCAAGCAATTTCCAGTAGAGGAGATTGTAATGTCCCCCTCTTCTTGAGAAGAATATTGAAAGACTTAGTAGTCTAGTCACCCCTCTAGACTATAGTCTCGTGGGAAAAAGGGGGCTAAGAGGCACAAAAGTGGTCACTAAGGAGTAAAGGGTTATATTATTAAAGTGACTTTGGTTAAAGCAGTTAAAAAGGTTAATCGACTTAGAGGAGGAAATAAATTAACACTTTAGAAGTCAATAAAGTAACTTAAGTGAAAATTATAAGATGGAGGTATAAAATAGAGAGGTGGGTGACTCACTCATCATTCATGTCATTTTCACTTAACATCTTTGAGCTCAGCAACTTGAATGTTTTGAGGGTTTTGAGTAAACAAGCCCTAGAGATTAGCAAGGAGGTGAAATATTCCAATGTTCCTAGTCCAAGCTTGGCCAAGGTGGTGAAAGACTCCACCCTCACCATTCTACTCAGTTTCAGACTCATCTCAGGAGGTATTGTGGAGACAGGGCGTAGGTTTGGAGGTTTTTCTGCAGACTAGGCGCATCATTAGAGAAGGAAAGGTTCGATTTTCTTAGAAGCAGGTAGATCTGAAGATAAAACCTTCCCATAAGGGTTTTCCATCACCATCAACTTGTGTGGGGTTTTCTCTCCATGTTGATTTATTATTGCATTGGGGCAAATTTCCTGAAGGAGGGTGCACTGTCACTTGTGGATCCAATGAGTTGTAGGGTTAGATCACTCATAACAAATGAAGAAACTCATT
The DNA here is from genome assembly GCA_009831015.1 of Picea engelmannii. Taxonomy (NCBI): domain Eukaryota; kingdom Viridiplantae; phylum Streptophyta; class Pinopsida; order Pinales; family Pinaceae; genus Picea; species Picea engelmannii. The sequence continues at coordinate 85,905 of ML812100.1, read as the reverse complement.
CTATGTGTTCATCATCACTATATCTACAGATCTACAACTTTATTTCAGTATTTGGAGGGCAAAACAAAAGAAGCTTAAATTCTTAGGGGTTTTCCAGCCAGATGGTGCGCAACTCAGACAGATCTGGGTGCCGGTATTCAAAAGGGAAAGAAATTGATCTTGTTCAAACTTTCATGTTGTTATTGGAAGGCTAGGAGGACTCACAACTCCCATTGCTTGTATCTAGAAGGCCTCTTCAACCTCAACTTCTATATTTCTTCTTTATTATTCAAGATCTGTATATCTCTTGTAAGGAGGACAACTTATTAAATAAATAAAGGTCACATCTGAAGTTGTTTGGTTATTCTATTGTGTTCTCTCTCATGTATCTTGTTATTTCCATCTATTGTTGTTCCATGTCTATCATTTATATGCTATAAAACTCAACAAACATCTCCAATGTGACCTTGATGAGCAACCTACAAAATATTCAAACAAACAATTTAAACAAAATCATAATCAAACACTTAAGTTCCTAGCGAATCTGCTTGGGAACTTTACACTGATATAAATTTTAATATCATTAGTTACCTTACTTCCTCTAATTTGGTCAAAGAAATTGGTTATCTTTTCATGTCAAAATTATATGACTCGTGTTGCCGCTTCATCGCCCTATAGGGGTGTTCAATGACAATAAATTATATAAGAGGGGGTGGATCCTTTAGCATGATTAAATCCATGTCCACATCACTTACCTCATAGGGAGGGGGTTGGAACCCATTCACACTCAAAATTGTCTAATTAAAAGGTAACTAGGGAAGGTGTCAATGCCACCTTACACAATCTCATAACACATTCAATGCACAATGTTTTAACAAAGCAATGTAATTAGATCTCTTCTGCTAAATTTCTTGGTAGATTCAAATCCTCAAGTGGACACCAATCTTGAAACCAACCACCACACTCTCCTTGTTTTGAAACATCAACAATTCTTGATAATCCTTTTGAATGAAGCTCTTCAAGGAAAGGACAAAATAAATTGTATTTTCCATCACAACCTATCCAAGGATCTCCAACCATCCTTACCTTATCACCTCTGCCAATCTTCTAAACAACCCAATTACCAATAATTGGGAATGTCTTAACTAATCCTTTCCAAACATTTGAAGCCAATTTAAATGATTTTGTTTCTAATCTTATACAATACACTGTAGACCAACCTCCAAGATGTTTTACCTTCATTACTTTTGCTCAAACACCATTCTTAAAAAGGAGCCTCCATAAACTTTTTGCTAAAAATAACTTTTCATTATGTAAAAGTCACAAGTAAAAATTGTGTGAAATAACATTGGACATCAAGTTACAACACTAATTTACACTGCAATAATTAATTATGTCCTATAATTTGTACAAATCTCCCTTAAATTCACCTCTTACAAGTGGTGCTAAAGTGAAAATCTATAGAGAAAAAACAGAAAAAACTCCATAAATTAATATAGGTGGCCATAGTACCTTGAATTCTATGGGTGATGGAGTAGAAAATCAACTAAGGAGGAGTCTTTTAGATTATTTCCCAATGTCAGCTAACTCAAAAAATTCAAGTGAAGTAAAAAAACACATCAAACAATTGAGAATTAACCACTAAACAAGATAATACCTTTTATTTCAATGTTGCAACTACTATAGATTTTGGAGATATTGTCTTCAACTTCAAACTAGGACATCAAATTACTTCCAAAGTACATTCTCTCACTAAGTCTGGGGATAGAATCACATACATAGGATGAGAACAACGTCTACCTTTTGGTGACTAATCATATTAGAGTAAATTTAGGTCTTAAATGGGCCTCCTAAGGAAATTATTTAAACAGTAAAAGCATACGCCACATCACACTAAGCATATGCCATGTCACACTAAGTTAGAGGTGTTACCTAGTGAAGGTTAATCTATATTGTCTCATACCGATAGTTGCCAAGTAAGTTGGGTTAATGTAGAATTAAGAGGTGAAAGTAAATAATAATAATAAAAGTCTTAGATTCTTGTGCACACAATAAATGATGTAATGCCAAAATATGTAGATTTATATTATATTTTATTTAGAACAATTCACAATGGATTTAAATATACTATTCACGTAGTCTAAACATTCAAAATTTTGGAGTTTTTACAGGCATATTTTTCGATCAATTTTTCCTGAAATTCGATCACAAATTGTTGGAACTCCATATTTGGGTGATTGAGTCTGTAAAATTCAAGTGCCCTAAAGGTTTTTTAGGGTGTTGAATCCATTTATGCATTCAAAAATGCAATTTAAACAACAAAAAATGGTGATTTCACCAAGATCTGTTTTGTCGGATTTTGGTGAAAAAGTTTAAAAAGTCGAATGTTTAGAAAACACCATATACTATTACCTTATTTATTATAGATTTTTTAGGTACCAAAGGATGCCATCACATGTCTATATTTGACCTACTATTAGGCACTAAGTTTCAAGGTCTAACAAATTGTCTTCTCACTATTTTGGGACAGTCACACAGTCTGATATTTCAGCCCATAAATTATGCCCTTAGTCTTGTAATTTGATGCCCTTTTGAGGCTCTCTTTGCATGGGTTAAATTTATAGTTAAGGCTGCCATATAATTACCACATGCATATATCTCAAAACATCAAATACCCTCTAGGATCTTAACAACTACTACAACTGAAAGTAATAAGCAAACCATGACAAATGAACACAATGGTTTTTGGTCAACATGACCCTGGAAAAATCCCCATGGGGAAAACCAGCAAGAGAGATAGATATATATTGGAGATCTCAAAGCAAATGCTACAAGTAAATACACAAGGAACTTGATAAAATCCAAGCTTATCCTCAAGCTTGCAATGTAGTTCCTCAAAACTTGTGCCTGCTAGCCTTTGAACAAAGGCAACCTTTGCCTTGGTGCACCCTCCTCTCTTTTCTAAGCCTCTTGCCTTTGCCTCTTGCCTTGGACCTTGCACCCTCTTCACAAATGTACCTACTCTCCTTGGCTTGGTGCGCACTTCTCTCTAGCTCAAGCATCATGACTCCATGAAAGCTTCCTCAAGGTAGCTTGCACCCTCCTCCACAAGTGTGCCTCCTTTCCCTTCTCCAAACCCTCACTTCCTCTCCTTCACTTCACTCAACTCCCTCAAGTGACAATAATAAGCCTCCCTTTACCCTCTTGTCTCTTTTAGCCTCTCTTAGGCCAAACCCTAGAAGATCAAGGGCCTAGATTAGATCTAGCCCAATTCTAATCAATGAATGAGATTACAACTCGTAAATCTCATTTGGAAACCCACTTTCTTAAGTTTCCATAGTTTTCTTTATGTTCTCTAATTCACTTTACTCAAGTGAATTAAATGTCACTTTATACTTAAGTGATTAATTTCACTTTATGAGTTAAGTGAATAAAGTCAAAGTGAAATTAGAACATAAAGTAAAGTGTGTGGGTAATACTTTCCCCCTTTTGTGTTTAGAGACTCACAAACACAAGGGGACCACTTTCCAATGTACCCAAATCTCAACACTCCCTCTTACCGAGGAAAGTGTCACTCACCCCTTCAATCTTCTCCCTGAAGTGGTCATCCTTGCATGTTGGCAAAGACTCGGTGAGTATGGTTGTAACCTTATCATCAAAAGTGGCCTCTGACTCTAATATGCTCATCTCCATAGCCAAGTGGGACCCAAACCTCTATGGTGCTTTGCTCTCTCTTATCAACCTCCGAGGCTCTTCAACATACTCCTTTGACTCCTTTAGGGTCTTCTGAAACCATCTCAATTTCCTATTCCTTGAAGTAACCTCTGGCTGAGTAGTCTCCTCATGTCTCTAAGTCTCGTGCATAGATCTCTGATCAGTAGTCTGTGACCTTGAAGCCCCTGCACCAACTATATGTATACTCAACAACTCTGAAATTGAAGTTGTCCCAGGTGGACCAGTCACCCTTTAATATGATGTACTTGATAACTAAGTCTAAGTCCCTGAGCTGCAACACTTTGAATCTGCGAGACATCCTTAACTTTGTCTACGCACCAATTGTTGGATGGTGTCTCAATTGTCAAACAACAAACTATGAAAGCACACTCCCTCTCAAACTGAGCAGTGAACTCCTCCTCTACTATTGTCATTGCAGTGCCACCCTGCTTATTCTTCTTCTTCTTGGGACATTGTCTAGCATAGAGCCCCATCTCGCCACAAGCAAAGCATTTCCCTTTGCTCATGTACTTCTTCTACTCTCCTCCTCTCGGCTGCTGCTGCTTGGCCCCTCCTTTGGGACCTTGTCCGATTTTCTTATTGGCCTACGCCATAATGGAAATATCACCATCATCACCATCTCCAACACCCTACTGTTGACTAGTAGATGTGGAGCCATGCCTCATCTCCTCCTACACAAAGTCATCCCAGAGCCTCTCCCAACTAGGCATAGTCTCTCTGGCCATAATGCCTCGCACAAAATTCTCCCAAGGTTTGGTGAAGCCATTTAAGGTTGTCCTCAACAACACCGTGGGATCCACAATCTCTCCAACAACTGCCAAATCATCATGAGTCTGAGTGAATCTCGAGAGATATGAAGTAACTGACTCAACCTTGATCATTTTGATTCTCCTCAGCTTCTCCTGAAGCACCGTTAATTGGTTTTGGTAAAATTTACATAATGAGTCCCAGGTCCCATAAGAAAACATCTTACCAGACACATGAGGTATGATATGGTCTTTAACCACATCAAGGATAGTTCTCTTTGGCTTGGTATTCCTCTTCCTGAACTTTGCCATCAACAAAGGAGGAGTAACAGGTGGAAAAACTACTAGGGTATATATAATGTCCCATAACTCTAGTTCCTCCAATATCAAAACAATTCCGCCCTTCCAAGGAGACCAATTGCCAACACCCGCTAGCCTATCCTCCACCCCCAATCCCGCCACTGACATGGCTGCCCACTACTACCAAAAATGATCTAATCTGAGCAAAACAAAACTACCTCTAACACACCATTCTCAAGCGTGAAAAGAAGCTCCCAACCTGTGTAACAATATTCCCAATATCTTTGCTTCACAAATCATCCCACTCTACTGCCCTTAAGCTTTGATACCATTAAGATTTTTGAGGTACTAAAGGCTGGCAACATAGGTCTATCTTTGACCTATTGTTAGGCACTAAGTTTCAAGGTCTAACAAATTGTCTTCTCACTATTTTGGGACATTCACACAATTTGATATTTCTTCCCAAAATTTTTGCCCTTAGTCTTGTGAGTTGATGCTCTTTTGAGACCCTCTTTGCATGGGTTAAATTTATAGTTTAGGTTGCCATATAATTAGCACATGCATATATCTCAAAACATCAAATACCATGTAGGATCTTAACAACACCTACAATTGAAAGTAATAAGCAAACCATGACAAGTGAACACATTGGTTTTTGGTCAACAAGACCTTGGAAAAACCCCCATGGGAAAAACCAGTTTGAGAGATAGATATATATTGGAGATATCAAAGCAAATGTTGCAACAAGTAAATACACAAGGAACCTGACAATCCAAGCTTATCCTCAAGCTTGTAATGGATTTCCTCAAAACTTGTGATTGTTAGCCTTTGGAAAAAGGCGCCCTTTGCCTTGGTGCCCCCTCCTCTCTTTTCTAAGCCTCTTGCCTTTGCCTTTGCCTCTTAGCTTGGATCTTTCGCCCTCTTAAAAAGTGTGCCTACTCTCCTTGGCTTGGTGCCCACTTCTCTCTAGCTCAAGCATCAAGACTCCATGAAATCTTCCTCAAGGTAGCTTGTGCCCTCCTCCACAAGTGCACCTCCTTTTCCTTCTCCAAACCCTCACTTCCTCTCCTTCACTTCACTCAACTCTCTCAAGTGAAAATAATAATCCTCCCTTTACCATCTTGCCCCCTTTAGTTTCTCTTGGGCCATACCCTAGAAGATCAAGGGCCTAGATTAGATCTAGTCCAAGTCTAATCAATGAATGAGATTACATCTAGTCCAAGTCTAATCAACGAATGCGATTACATCTCATAAATCTCATTTTGAAACCCACTTTGACTTAAGTTTCCATAGTTTGCTTATGTTCTCTAATTCACTTTACTTAAGTGAATTAAATGTCACTTTATACTTAAGTGACTAATTTAACTTTATGACTTAATTGAATAAAGTCAAAGTGAAATTAGAACATAAAGTAAAGTGTGAGGGTAATACTTTCCCCTCTCTGTGTTTAGAGACTCAAACACAGGGGGACCACTTTCCAAGGTGCCCAAATCTCAACATTTATATACTTAATAATAAATTTAAAACTCAAAAAATAAATTTATAAATATATAATAGTAAAACGTTTAGAAATAATAATAATATGTACTTTTTATAAATATTTTATATAATACATAATGTGGAATTATATATATAATAATAATAATAATCTAATTTTAAGGTCACAACCAAGCCAGACACCAAATTGGCATATGAGACCCCCTTGTTTGTGGGACAAGAGACCCCCTCCACATAGCGATTTGACTGCCAAAGTCTACGGAGGTGTACATACCCTACTCCCCTTTGGATTTAAACCCGTGACCTCAGAGGAGGAAACACATGTTCTTAACCATTAATTAATAATTGATTAATTATTAGATATTATATATCACATATAATATAACTTGTATCTGGTTGGTTGTTTTTTATTGTAATAGTAATTGGATAAGTTGTATTAGAATAAGGCTACAATAGAGATTACATCATAGCAAAGTTACAATAAAAACACCGAAGCAAATACACATTCTATACAAAATCTTGTTGCATGCCCAAAATAGAGAATGACCTTATCCCTATGCAAAATTTCCTAGTGCTTCTTTATGTTATGTATTCTATAGCAAATGCCTAGAACTTTTTATATCCTAAAAACCATTTAAATCAACATTGAGCATAGCAACTAGCAACATTCTTCAAACTGGCTAGGTCACCTTCCTACCTCATAGGTTCCATTTCCTCATCGAATTGATGCACATATTATTCCTCTTTTAGCCCTGCTCTAGGTGAATTTGTTGAGGTTCTTGGATTCAAGGCCATTTCCTGATCACCTCCATGAAGATTAAGAGTTAAATTTTAGAGAAGGCTGCATTTAGCATCTGCCACTGTCAATTGTTCCTTTAAGGCCACCAGAGATCCTTTGTTTTCTGCTATTTGTGCTACAATTCGATTCTCGGTTTCATGTATTTTGGCAACAAGATTACATTCCATGTGGAGGATGATGGTTCCAATGGTACTCACTACATGACAATAAACCAACGTTATATGTGCTAATGTAAAGAACATTAATTAAGGGATTGTTTAGTGGGTTAATATACCATTAACCATAAACTCCCTCTCCTTTTGGATTGATCCTACCTTTTCCCACCTATTTTCTTTTTTGTTATGTTCTCAAAGGACATAGTAGTAATGTATATAAGAGAATAAACCTTCCATTTGTCTACTTCAATCCAGGATTGAGGTGAGAAGATAGTCATCAAGTAAAGTCTTTTTAACCATATGATTGATAGTCATCATGCAGTCTCCAAACACCTTTAATAATCAAATATGCACCTATGTCTTTGGAAATACTGATTCCTTGCCATAATGCATATGCTTCTGCTTTATTATTTGAAGTGATACTTGGTCTCCAGACAAAACAAGTTTCAGTTGTCCCTCCAAGGTCAATGATAGCCCCCCCACATTTGCCACCCCGGATAATTGATTAGTTGTTTATCATTATGTATTATATAGTATAATTCATTATATAATATAATTTGTTATATATAAATAGTTATAATATATGATATACTATATACTATGCTATTTGTTTTCCAAGAAAAAAATCATATCTTCATTTCTAGGGAAAAGGAAGTTACAATCCTTAGATGTTGAAGCATAGTTCAAAGAGAAAAGCAAGGTTGTTGTGAAAACAAAAATAAACATCTGCATTATTGATTTACATATATATATTTTTCAAAACTTCCAGTAGAAAGATCAGAAAAAACATTCCTACAAAAACACCTATAGATCAGTAAGTAATATATCCAGCTAGAAGATGATCTCTCCATTATCATGTTCTTCTATCATCAAGTGATATTCGGGAGAAATAAAGGCATCTTTTGATGGCTGATCGACCATAACATTTTTCTCTTGAAAGATATGTACAAAATTCACTGACTGTAAAGAAGTTGAAAGTGATCTTAGACTTTGTTCGAGTGCTTCCAGTGCCATATTGGTAAGTTGAATATGGTTGTTCATCCACCCCACTACAAGCTTGGAGTACCCAAAAACTTGAATTTCTCATATTTCCCTTCTCCTGACCCATTTAAGTAATGCAAGTAGAGCATGAAGTTCACCTTGGTTATTAGTACCTACTCCTATGTTTGCATGTCCAGTGAAATAGTGCAAAGTGGAAGTATAGATAACAAAACTAATTCCACACTTGTCCTCCTAGCACACRTTATCAAAGAAACCCTAGGCCATTTGCTTATTGATCAATAATTGCTTGAGCACCCGAACCTTTTTCTGCTTCAAAGATGACTTATAGCTAGACAATAAAGCCAAAATTTTTGTGAAACTTTAAYAATGAGCGAAACTTTACCCTCAAATACASCTACATTCCRGGCTAAGAATATGCCACATGCGACAAGGATGGGCAAGACTCACAATTATTTAAGTGAAGGGGTGAAAAAGTATTCCTTGAAGAATAAGGATTCAGAGTCCTTGTTCSAAAGACGTGTCATCCCTAGGGCTCATTCCAGTTCCTTCCAAACCTGAATTGTATACGAGAAATGCAAAAATAGGTGAGTATTTGTTTTGGAAGAATGCATACATGAATAGTAGTAACCATGCCCGTGTTTTCCTTTGGATTGACGTTAGTCCTAAGTGATAACTCGATTAGAGATAACTAACTAGAAAAATATCAAGCTTTTCATGGGGTCATTGATTTTCCATAGCTTAGTATACCACCACCTACCTTCACTCTTGATACTACTAATCAAATCCTCATAGCCCAACTTAGTTGAGTAGCTGTCACTTAAGTTCTTATAGATCCAGACCAATTTGTCCTTGATTTCTAAAATGTGAAAATGTGCCTTTTGTAGTTCTCGGTTGAACCTAGACCAATTTCTCTTCCAATCATTCTCCAAGCCTAGGTCATTCACCGAAACCCAAGCCTATTTCCATATGGTCGAGTGCTCAAGGACACTGATACGATTAAGGTTATAGATACCTTCTTCTTGAAGGCACCCAATTAGATCTTCAGGAAGAAAAACATTGTTATCACAACCAACTATAGAATCAAGTCCAACACGAACTTTGGTACCTCGTCCCACCCTCCATGAAAGATACTTGTTGATAATGGGAAAGGAAAATGTTAAGGCACACCACTAATTCGAAACACTTCCTGTAGAATTTTGACTATGTCGTATCCAATCTAGAATTGTTCTTGGAGTGATGTACTTGCCCACTAATATGTACCTCCACAAACCATCACAAGAAATAAATACCCATAGTGACTTAGCAATAAGGGCATGCTTGGAGTGTATCAAGTCCTTTAAACCCCACCCCCCGATACTTTTAGGAAGTGATAGATTTTTCCATGCCGCAAGATGTGAACTCAAATAATTTTTGCTACTTCTCCAAAGATAGTTAAAACACATCTTATGGATGCTATGAAGAATGACCTTTAGAATATTGGCAAGGAGATGCTAATATACTAGGATTTCTTCTAACATTGATTTGATGAGTGTTAATTGGCCTTCGCGGGAAATCCACCAATTACACCAAAAGTTGATCCTTTTCTTGATTCAAGAGAGTATCCACTTCCAATCAGTAAGACCATAATGGTTAGGATAGATATGAAATCAAAGGTACTTTACACCCTCCTCTAGGTTATGCCTGCTGAATTGGGAGAACATACCTCTCATACCCCACTGATTCCGAAAAATAAATGGCATACTTATGGATGTTTATAGCCATACCTATGGCATCATAGAAAAATTCCAGTATCGATTTTACCAATCTTCCTTTAGACTCTTCACTCATACAGAAAAGAATAACGTCATCAATGAACAAAAGATGAGTTAAATGTTGTTATCTATCAATACACAACCCTTGCATTCATTTATGTTTTCTTGCCTCTACTAAATCTTGACTGAGTCCATCGACTATAATAAGAAAAAGGTTTGGTGACAATGGGCATCCCTGTTGAAGTCCCTAGCCTTCCTTGAAGAAACAAGACCTCGAATCATTAATAAGAACAACAAAGGAGATCGAGGTTACACATGCCATGATCCATCTAACCATAGGAAGCCCAAACTTGATGTGTAATAGTAGTAGCATAAGGTATGTAGGATACTCTGTCATAGGCTTTCGATAGGTCTATCTTGAGTACAAAGATGACTCGTCTTTAAGAAAGCGAAATTTCTTAGGGGTGATAACCTCCGAGAGGAGAGGTTTAATTTGAACTGTTATTATTTTAATGTTGACTTTGTAAAGGCTATTACGCAATGCAATGGCCAGAAATCTTCGAAAGAGGATGACTGGTCCTTTTTTGGAATTACAACTATGAAGTAGTATTAATGCTAGAAAGGATCTTACTAGAGGTACGTACCTCTTCCAGGACATGAAGTAAATCTTCCCCAATGATGTCAAAAAAATCCTTATAGAACTTTATTGTCCAACCATCTGGACCTAGACTTTTGTCCTTTTTGAATGACATGATTATTGCATGAAGGTCTTCCAATGTTAGCTTGCGGAAGAGTTCATATGCATACTCCATAGTGATTAGCCATGGAGACTTAGATATTAATTGGAGCACTTCACTCATATTCACATGTGTAGATTCCTTAAATATATTTTGAAAATGGTCGACTCCTAAGGCCGCCAGATCATCAAAACTTCGAACCATATCCCCATTTGAATTCTGCAACTCCCATATTGTACTGTAGCTACGATGATAATTTGAAAACTTTTGAAAGTATTTGGTATTATCATCCCCAACCACTAGATACAATGGACAAATTTTTAATCACCACCTTTTTTCTTTCTCAAGGTAGATAATTCTCTTTCAGGCTTCATATTTCTGATATTTCTCTTGGCCGTCCAGGGTCTAAAGGACTTCCCATTGTTTCTGGTATAAGTGAACAAGAGACTCATCAATATTTGATAGTTCGTGATCTATTGCCTTGCACCATTTCTTAGTCCACACAATAACCTTTTCTTTTAGTTGTTGAAGAGTTGCGACGAACCAATAATAAGTAGTAGAGGGACTAGTGGCCTATAAAGGAGTCCAGTGATCTTAGACTAGATTCTTGAATTCCTCTTCTTTTGCCCAATTATATTTGAAGGGTGATTTGGGCTTCCTTGGAGCCATCCCCATTAAAAAAACATAGGAAAATGGTATGAGAATTTTAACTTTTCAACCCATGATCGGTAGTTCCCTATCTCCTTTAATAACAGACAGGGGACTAAAAAATGGTCTAACCTCTTACACACTCCATCATTTCCTAGGCGGTTGTTACTTCAAGTTGGACTGAGTAATAATGGCTCAATGTCTACTAGTCTCGACATTTCCAGCTTGTTTTGAAAGAACGATGCTAACTTGTCTCCATGAGCATTCAAACCCTAGATCTCCTCCTTATTCAAAGTAAATTTCAGATCACCACCACAAACCATATTGTCATTTTAAATAATTTAGAGTGCAAAGAGACGGTTCTAGAAGGATTCCCAAACCTCATATGGGCCATAAATGTTGACAAAAAGTATTGCTTGGTCTAATTCCTTGCAATATAGATTAAACTTGAAAAGAAGGCACAACAATTGATAAGAGTGAAATTGGTAGAGAAACCCATAATAATTCTCCCCGAGAAGCTAACCGAATCTAATCTCGAAAATTCTCATCCTGGAAGTAATTTTTGAAGCTCAAGAATTATACAATCACATTTTCCCATTGTTTCTTAAATAAAGACTACATCCGACCTTTTGGTCTCCATAAGCGTATTGAGAGAAATCTTTTTATCCCTCCCAACGAGGCCCAACATATTGGCTGAGATAATTTTCATGGGAGACCAACACTCAGGGCTCATCCCGCTCTAAGGACCCTAGATATCAAACATTGTCTACCCTATGAAACATTATGAGAGCCCAATTTCAATCCTTATGGACTATGGGTCTTCCCCCCCCCAAAAAAATCAAATAAAATAAAATTGCAGAGATTCATATAAATATGGCACATATCTTGTGCCATACAAGTAATATTTTTCTATTTTAATCTAGTTTCTATCAACTAGTATGGGTCTAGTGTTTTGGACCTTTGTTCTTTGTTGGTAGTTATCAAGAGATATAAAACACTAGTTGTTAGATCTATTTTCTTTATGTGGTGGAGATTTCTAGTGTAAGACCCAATGATCAAATCGATGCCATACTTGTATTAAAGTTGTTGTTAGTCTGACGAAATGGATCCCATTTTCTAGATCTGATTATTTGTAATACTTGTGCACATAAGATATTCATTTGTAAGATCAAATGTGGACCAAAAAAGACTAAGTATGTTGGTGCATGGATTTTCTCTGGCTAATGGGTAAAGAGATCACTTCTGTACACGAGTAGATGAATAATGAATGAGTTCTGTCACCTTGAATGTGACCACACATTGTTTAGAAAATGGTTGTTGAAATTGTTGGTAGTTTATTTTTCCAATTAGATCATAAAATATGATGGAATTGATTGCTAATGCAATGATATAGATCACTGGTGCATATCACTGAGGTATATCGTTAATGGAACTATAGATCTGTTAGGGAATTGATAAATCATGGATCTATGATAGATGCCATGTTTTTCCAACTGGCTATCCATTACAGTGAAACCCTTCTTACGATAGTGTTGAACCTAATTTTTATTATGCATGATGAGTGATCTATCATGTATAAGACTATATAATATAGTGAATCGGTAATTGACATTGCTATGCTTGAAGAGAATCCTGAAAATGTATAACATGATTATTTTGTTGGGTGAATCATGTGCCCTAGTTCAGGGGAGGATCTCTTTAAAACATTGATTGGTTTCTAAATGTTGACGGTGTTGCCTAGAACATGGCATGTGATAGGAAAAACAACCTACTCTACCTGTGATTATGGAAGATAATGCTCTTTGGAAGCCAAGGCATGATAAATCAATGTATGCAGATGCATCAAATTTTATGGAATATTATGGGATGATGCCAACTTGAAACATATAAGTGTGGATCGATGTGGTTGGAGCTTACGTTAGGTTTTGTTATTGCAAGGAGCTATAAATCACAATGGATTCGCTGGTGTCTGGAGATAAGGATGTGGTTCTGAATGTTTCCATTTGTTCACCGATGTGTTTGCTGATTTGTTTAAGACTTTTAAGCGTGTTCGTAGCAATGGCGTGGATGAGAGTTTGATGGTGGGTTCTTTTCAGGGTAATCCCAATTTGAATTTGGGTGAAGCATTGGCATTGGATCCCTTGGTGATTCGACTTTGAAATCAACACACATGAAGTGTGCAACATCATGAATGTGGTAAATATTTTGATATGATACTGGTATTCCATAGATCAGATATAGTCAAGCCGACTCCCACCACATCTATTAATATTATGGTATCTGCGGGAGGTATTTACCTCCACGTGTGAACTTGACGAGAATAGAAGACTCCGGGAAGCAAGAGAAACCCTAATGAGTTGGCTAATAACCCTAGAAGTCTTGTTGGCTCAAGAAGATAATTTAAATTAGGCTATTAGCCTCCAAGAGAAGAAGTTGACCAGAATTAATAATAATATACTGAACAGACATGTACCCAGAAGGAGAAGTTGGCCCCAACAAATCTGGCATAACCACTATAAATACAGGGCGCCAGTTCTCATTTGACACATCTCAGAATTGCAGAGCAACAACTGGTGCACACTACAATTCCTAGTTTGGTGCACACGTGTGGAGGAGAGCTGCAGGTGCAACTGCTGCAGCAACTAGTTTTCATTATTGGCTTGGACTATCTCTTGGCTAGGGTTTGGACTATCTGATCAACTATTGTTGGTGCACTATCCTTGGAGGAAGATGTGCTACACCTTGTTTGGATAACTAGCCTAGGGTTTGCTTTCAGAGTAATTTTGAGTCAAGGTTAAGGTGCTCGGAGGGTGGCTTCGACCTATGGTTGGGTGACAAGGGTATTGTCAATGGTAAAACGAGCACACAATCTTCTATATTCTAATAGGTTATGGGCCCACACCTCCTTCATTCAGTCTAAACGCTGGAAGGAAACATATCTGCTAGGATATTGAGCTCACTGAGGAACTACCGCTAGGGTTACTAGCAGAAGAAACTTCCAAGACACTATCGCTAGGGTTACTAGCAGGAGCAGTTGCAAAAACCCTAATTCTCTCATTGAGGCACCTTAAGTGAATGGATTGACCTAATCTCTGGATAGATCAGTGTGCTCTAGCCTAGCGCATCTCCTGACACCCTTAGCAAGCCAAGACATGAAGATTGAGTTTGTGGTCAAATCTAGGGTTTGACCAAGTCAAAGCAACCATGACTTATTCTATGAAGTCAGAGAACAAGTTAGATGGAAACTCTAACTTCAGAGCATGGAAGACAAGGATTGACCTCATCCTTGCCAAGAATAAAGTGCTGGATATCGTGAAAGGAAAGATCTTGAAGCCAGAGTTTGAAGAAGGAAAAGAGAAGGAACCGCAGAACGTTGCAACTATGGAGAAGTTCAAGATGTTGACATCAATGCCATGAGTATCATAGTGGATTCTATAAAAGACCACTTGATACCTTACATCTCCCGTCTTGACTCATCGAAGAAGATGTATGATGCCCTAACAAATCTCTTCTCAGTCAGAAACATAGGACAAGTTATGAGTCTAAAGAATGAACTCCGTGACATGAAGATGAATGATGATGAC
>ML812100.1:48226-59848 GCA_009831015.1 Picea engelmannii | reverse complement strand
AACTTCATCATCCATTTGTGTGTCTATGGATCTCCTTCAAGCTTGTTAAGGCTTAATTAGGAGTAATAAAAAATGAGTCTCGATAATCACTATGGAGTAATAAAAAATGAGTCTCGATAATTAGGCCATATTATGTACTCATGGACAATGCAACTAATGAACACTGAATGAAAAATGAGGAAAGAGGCAAAACCACGTGGGAAAAAAACTCCCCCTCAAAAGAAAATGCATCAAAAGAAGAAAAGGCAGCTGCTAGGCAACTATGTTCTTCAGTCAAAGACGATCCCGCAAAGTCTGAAACTTCTTCCCACTGAAAGTCTTGGTGAATATGTCGGTAGTTTGTTTAGAGGAAGGATAGAACTACAGATCAATGATATTATCTTGTACTAGATCTCTAATGAAATACATGTGGACCTCAATGTGTTTGGTTCGCTACTGTTGTACTGGATGTCTGCAAAATCTCAGTGTACTCTGATTGTCACACTAAATGACAGTCGGATAGTGAAACTAGATACCAAGCTTGGTAAGGAAGTGCTAAAGCCAAAGTGCTTGAATGACATAGTTGACTACTCCTCTGTACTCGAGCTCTGTGGAAGATAAAGTAATGGTTAATTGCTTCTTACTTGACCAACAAATAGGGCATGATTGCAGACTGAGAGTGTACCCAAAATTGGACTTGCGATCTGTGCCATCACTAGCGCAATATGAATCTGTGAAGCCTATGAGATCCATTGCACAAACAAGTACATAGTGAATCCCATAACTCATGGTGCCCTGAACATATCTAAGGATGCACTTGGAAACCTTCTAGTGCAGATCATGAGGCTCCTGCATATATATGGAAACTGTTCCTACTACATATGAGATATCCGAACAGGTGTGGGTGAGATATAAAAGACACCCGACCAACTGTTTATACAAAGTGTTGTCCACTAATGGTGTATCCTCGCCATCTTCAAGTATGATCCTAGATAAGAAGGGTGTAGGTGCATACTTAGAGTCTATCATGTGGAATCTAACTAGAAGATCCTTGGCATACTCAATCTGAGAAATTTTGATGTCAGAAGTGTTGATATTATGGTAGCTGTGGGAGGTATTTACCTCCACATGTAAACTCGACGAGAATAGAATATTCTGGGAAGCAAGAAGAAACCCTAATTAGTTGGCTAATAACCCTATAAGACAAGACGACTCAAGAGAATGACTTGTATTAGGTTATTAGCCTCCAAGAGAAGAAGTCGTCTAAAGGAAATGTTATATACTAAAGAATTGGTACCCAGAATGAGAAGTCGACCTAGGCAGTCTGCCAGAATTAGTATAAATACAGGAGGCCAATCTTCATTCTCGCTAAGATTCTTAGAACTGCAGAAGCAACACTTGTGCGCAATGCAGTTGGCCAGTTTGTGTGCAAGTATGGAGGAGAGCTGTCGTTGCAACTGTTGCAACTAGCAGATTTCGGTTTTGGCATGGAATCTCTCTTGGTTATGGTTTGGACTCTCTGATCAGCTCTTGTTATCCTTGCTTGGTGTGCTATCCTTAGAGAAAGATGCACCACCTTTGTTTGGCTATCTAGCCTAAGGTTTGCTTCCAGAATGATTCTCTGTCAAGGTTAAAGTGCTCGGGGGTGGCTTCGACCTATGGTTGGGTGACAATAGTGATATTGCCTATGGTTAAACTAACACATCCATTATATTCTAATAGGTTATGGGCCCACACTATCTTCAGACAGTCTAACCGTTGGAAGATAGATTGAAGGGATTTGTTCAGTTGTAGTTGTAGTTGCAGCCATTTTTTACTGCAGCAACGAAACCCTAACCCTCTCGTTGAGGCACCTTAAGTGAAGGGATTGACCTAATTTTTGGATAGACTAGTGCACCCTAGCCTAGAGCATCTCCTGGTACTCTCAACAAGCCAAGATGTCAAGTTTGATTTTTTGGTCAAATCTAGGGTTGACCAAGTCAAAGTAGCCATGACTTACTCTATGAAGTCAAAAAACAAGTTAGAAGGGGCTTCTAACTTCAGAGCATGGAAGACAAGGATTGATCTCATCCTTGACAAGAAAAAAGTGTTGGATATCGTGAAAGGAAAGATTGTGGAACCAAAGTTTGAAGAAGGAAAAGAGAAGGAACCGCAAAACGTTGCAGTTATGGAGAAGTTCAAAGACAATGACATCAATGCCATGAGTATCATAGTTGATTCTATAAAAGACCACTTGATACCCTACATCTCCCATCTTGATTCGTCTAAGAAGATGTACGCTGCCCTAACAAACCTCTTCTCAATCAGAAACATTGGATAAGTAATGAGTATGAAGAATGAGCTCTGTGACATGAAGATGAATGATGATGACAACATAACGTCATACTTTGTGAGAATCTCTCAGTTAAGAGATCAAATACAAGCTATTGAATAGATCATCTCAGAGAAGGAACTGGTAAATATAGTACTCAATGGTCTTCCCAAGACATGGGATGCATTTGTCGCAAGCATGAACACAAGGAAGGAGTATCCTACATTTGAAGAACTTTGGACTTGCTTTGCACAAGAAGAATCAAGGATTAGTGCAAAAGAGAAACCTCAAAAGAAATATGATGGTCAATCCTTCACAACAAGATTCAAGAATTTAAGGAACAAAGGGAAGTTTGGCTCAAGGAAGAAGCCAAATCAAGAGAAAGATATGTCAGAAATACAATGCTTCAATTGTCGAAAATATGGTCACTACAATAAATATTGTCCCGAGCTAAAGAAAAGGAAGGATACACACGAAGCATTAGTTGTCAAATAAAAGGAATCCTCAAAGAAGACCAAGCAGGATAAAACATACTTCTTCTTCTAAGACATGGTAACAACACTCTTCATAGCTCTTGTACATACCATGTTTTCTGTACATATCTTGCATATCTATTTCTTAGAAGATAATATGTTCAAAGAGAAACTATAATTATGGAAGAACAACAAGACAAGGAATGCTATCACTATGACTATAAGACAAGCTGCAAGATAAGCCGAAATTAAAATCAATCTTGAAGAAACCTAGAAGAAGTAAAGACAAAAAGAAGTCAACAATCAAGAGGAAATTGGAAAAGGATTTGTGACACTTTGCAGAAGAGAATAAGGATGCAGACGGAAGTGTTGACTCTCCTAGATGGAGGGAGTCGATTATATATTTCCAAAAGAAGAGCATGCATTCATGCATGAAGCAAGGATTAGGAGGGAGCTAATCCTAAATAATATGATCCATTGAAGATGATGAAGTATCTATCCATGATAGCAACTTGAAAATCAACATGTGTTCAATTTGACTTTAGAATAAGTCTTCTTCGAAAAGAAGCCTTAAAGTATCCTTGGTTGTCCATCCACGTCCTTGATCCTATGATGAAAGGAAGAAGTTGAAATCTTCAGGGCATGGAATCTATAGAAAACTCCATGGACCCAAGAGCTAAAGAGAAACATCAGGAAGAACATGAAGATTCTAAGAGAGAAATAAAAGCCAGAACAACTAGTCATTGCATCAAGAATCACAAGACTACTAGCCTGACCTGAACTCACTAAAAGAAATCAAGCAGAGGAAGTGAAAGCTGTGATGAAGAACAATGTATGGAAGACTTATGAATGTAAGCATTGAGAGATCTAGAACTATAGGTTCTCCTAGATGGAGGGAGAAGACTATGATGATTGCTTGTTCCAGTAAACCAGACATACCTCTACATGAGGCATTATATCGTCTGCAATATCCATGGGTTGGAGTCTACATCAGATAAATGCAAAGACTATTCTCCAGAATAATTGAACAAAAAGAGTATGTAGAGCAACCTTAAGGCTTTGAGGTATACCAGAAATAAACTCTTATATGCAGATGGAAGAAAGTCTTGTATGGATTCAAACAACTTGGTGCAGAGCCTCCAATGCACAACAAAAGCGTGGTGAAAAACCTTCTATAACAAAAATATTGTATCAAAATGGTTACTCAGAACTCAAGGATGATGAATTGCCAATCCATGACAAAGCTCTCATGATGACAGAAGAAGTACCACTTGGATATGTTCCAGTTTGACCCTTTCCACGATGTTATGAGCTAGCAGGAAACAAAATATGAATCCAACAATGATATACTATATTGATCGGAGCTATATGAAGCCTCCATAAAAACCAATGTTCCAGAAAGACCGAAGTAAATTGAGATCAAGCATTACATTCTATGTGATGAAGTCCAGAAAAGAGAAAGTGGTTCTCCAATATATATCTCCACAGATGAGAAGATAAGCAGACATTTTGGTAAAGCTTCTGTTCAAGGTGAAAGAGTTTGCGTACTCAAGCTGGAGCTCGTGGAGATGACTTCCTTATTGAAAAAGGAAGATATGAATCCTAGGTTGGGAGGAAGACTGATGTGTTATTGATTTATGGACAATCATTTTTCAATTTTGAAAAATGGTCCAAGATGAGCAGTTCCTTTCCAGTTCAGAAAGTGGTTTGAGATTTCTGACGGACATGCATTTTCTAGTTCGGAAAATGGTCCAGATCGAATGATCATTTTCGTAATGAAAATGGTTCGATGGATTGCTGATGCACCATAGACAATGATTCCCCTTGTGGCCAGTGTGGGGGAATGGTCTAGGACAGTCTCTCTTCTTGACGATCACTCTCAATAGTGGTCAAGAAGACTGGTCCACCTCGCTGGACAATCATTCTTTCGAAGCTCACAGTTGTGAGCAGTTTCAAAGAATGGTCCATTTTGGAGGTTGGTGCAGGACAATCATTTCCTTAGGAAATGGTCTGGATAGTCATTCCCTAGGGCAGATTCATTCTCTCTAGGTTTCACTTTGTTTAGTGCCGGAGGAATGGACTAGATAGGTGAATGGTCTAGGTTCAACAATTAGGGACATGCATTCCCTAGGGAAGACTCATTCTCTCAAGGTTGGTTGCACTTTGTTTAGTGTTGGAGGAATGGCCCAGATACGTGAATGGTCTAGGCTCAGAAATTGGGACAATTATTCTTCCTTGCTTGAGAAGAATAGTACAGATAACTCATCATTGATGTTTTACCTTCTGAGGAAAGATGCTCTTCCAGATCTCATAGATGTGAGTGGAAGAATGGCCCAGATGATTCAATTTATATCATAACAATGTTTTTTGTGCTATGATTGTTATGGAGACTGTATGTCTCCGGACAATAGATGTATACTATTGTGGTGGATGTGTTCCACTGATTGTGACTATATGTCACTAATCAAGTAACTGTGTGCTACTTGGTGTGTACTACTAGATTGTAGTTGTGTACTACTATGTATAGACACAGTTGTGTTCTATTGAATGACATTGCTCCGATTGACTTGAAAACTACCAGTAGTGTTGAAAATGATCATCATCTAGATGGATGATCAGTGGACAAAGATTCTCCAGACGAAAAATGGTCCAGGACATTTATTCTTCTAGGACATATGTTTGGATTAGAAGAATGTCTCTTATGTCACTCTGTGGAGTGAGTGACTTATCCAACATCATGTCTGATTACTCATATGGAGTATGGTTTCGAGAGATGATGCAGTTGACGACACTAATAGTGATGATGGTGCTCATGATCTAATCATGAAATAGTCTATACGACTATGTTGATGCTACTGAGTGAATGATATGTTTGTGCTCAAGACCATTACCTTCAATACCTCCCTAGCAACGAGGGAGTGTTGATATTATGGTAGCTGTGGGAGGTATTTACCTCCACGTGTAAACCCGACGAGAATAGAATATTCTGGGAAGCAAGAAGAAACCCTAATTAGTTGGATAATAACCCTAGAAGACAAGTCAGATCAAGAGAATGAATTGTATTAGGTTATTAGCCTCCAAGAGAAGAAGCCGGCTAAAGGAAATGTTATATACTAAAGAATTAGTACCCAGAATGAGAAGTCGGCCCAGGCAGTCTGCCAGAATTAGTATAAATACAAAAGGCCAGTCTTCATTCTGGCCAGGATTCTCAGAACTGCAGAAGCAACACTTGTGCGCACTACAGTTGGCTAGTTTGTGCGTAAGTCTGGAGGAGAGCTGTCGCTGCAGCTGTTGCAACTAGCAGATTTCAGTTTTGGCTTGGACTCTCTTTTGGTTATGGTTTGGACTCTCTGATAAACTCTTGTTACTCTTGCTTGGTGCACTATCCTTAGAGAAATATGCGCGACCTTTGTTTGGCTATCTAGCCTAAGGTTTTCTTCTGGAATGATTCTCTGTCAAGGTTAAGGTGCTTGGGGGTGGCTTCGGTGACAATAGTGATGTTGTCTATGGTTAAACGAGCACATCCATTATATTCTAACAAGAAGAATCCTGACTAATCTCAAGACCAAGAAAGAAATGAAGTGGACCTAGGTCCATCATAGAGAACCTATCATGCAAAATATCTTTGACCATGATAATCGCTGAAGCAAAGCTACCAATGATCAAAATATCATCAACATAGAGTAATAAAATCATCAAAGAGTCAGTAGTTCTCAACATGTAAACATTGCAATCAGATTTACATCTAACAAAATCATGTGAAAGCATATAAGAATCCATCTTTTCATACCATGCACTAGGTGCCTTTTTGAGGCCATAGAGAGACTTATTCAATATGCATACTAAAGATGAGTTTTGAATGAACCTCGATGGCTTCTCCATGTATATCGCCTTTGAAAGATCACCATGAAGAAAAGCATTCTTCACATCCATCTAGTGAACTTCCCATCCTTTGGCTACTGCAATGGCTAGAACCAAGAGAATGGAGTCCACCTTTTCTATATGAGCAAAGGTCTCATCATAATCTATCCCATGAATCTGCTAAAATCCTTTTGCAACTAATCTTGCCTTGTACCTGCTCATCTAACCATCTATTGATCTCTTGGTCCTATAGACCTATTTTCATCTGACAAGTTTCGTCCCTGGGGGAAGTGGAACCAGATCCCAAGTTTGATTCTCTAGGATTGAGTCATACTCCTCCTGCATGGATGCTTCCCATAATGGATTTCCCACAACCTCACTGTAGAGATGCAGATCAGAAGATTGAACCATATAACAATGCACGGGCATCGCTAGTTCAGAAGGTGAAAGTACATGAGAAGGCTCCTCATGTTGAGATCAAGTCCTCCTCAAATCCGATGGATTCCCTGCAAGGTTTCCTGTTGCCTGAAGAGTGGATTGTGCCCATTTGGGCATTTGCTAAAGCTACGAGAATAGGAACCTTCTGACCATTCCATAGCTTCTAATGACCCTGGCTCATGGATTTTTTTGATAAATTTAAGATTACTGTCCTCTAGCACATGACCAACCATGTGGCAGTGAGAGAATCAAAATGGTGCGTTTAAATAATCTAAAATTTGTGTATACTTTCTCTCCCCTACTATTAATTCCATAGATTTGAATAAGCCCCGTCTTGAATCAAGGTTGTCATGCCCCATATTATTATTAAATAAATAAAAATAATAATGATAAATAAGTACAACAATTATCATAAAGGGATCATAATAAGTACTTAAAAAAATATTTGTCTAATAAAAGAAAGGGGTAAAACAAGTAAAGATAATTTATGGAAAAGCACTAAAAATAAGATAAGTTTAAAGGAAAAGCAAAAGTAAGATAAAGAAAGAATTACATAATGACAAGTGGATCCTAGGGACTGATTTCTTTATCATGGATGGATTCTATATAAGGAGCGAGAAGAAGGAGAAATAACATCTATGTTTTGCCTTGGAAATTTTGGAAGAAGGCTAAGAAGAACTGACATAGTAGTGGATCGAGGGCTCTGGGGCTCTCAGTCATGATGACTGAGGGGTTGGTTGGGAGGTGAGTCATCCCCCACACTCAGTTGGGGCATGATGGATCAAGGATTGGAGTTCCATGGTTTTACTTCATGGCATTGTAAGTAAGTTTGTTCCTTCAATTTTTAGGTAAATTACTTACGAGACGCACCTTATAAATTTTATAATCTTGAGTCATGTATCTTTACTTTTATCAATTATTGATTGCAAATTGTGGTGATTATATATGTATTTAGATTTAATTTAAATTTGGGTCTTGACATATGGTATTAGAGCCCAATTTAAATCCTTAATGCATATAGGTCTTCTACACCCCCCCCCAAATTTTTTTTTTTGCACAGATTCATATAAATCTGGCACTTACCTTGAGGCATACAAGTGATATTTTTCTATTTTAATCTAGTTTCTATCAACTAGTATGGGTCTAATGTTTTGGAAATTTGTTCTTTGTTGGTAGTTATCAAGAGATCTAACACACTAATTGTTAGATCTATTTTCCATATGCCGTGGAAATTTCTAGTGTAAGACCCAATGATCAAATCGATGCCATACTTGTACTAAAGTGGTTGTTAGTCCGATAGAATGGATCCCATTTTCTAGATATGATTATTTGTAATACTTGTGCACACAATATAATGATTTGTAAGATCAAATGTGGACCAACAAAGACTAAGTATGCTTGTGCATTGATTTCCTCTGGGTAATGGGTAAAGAGATCACTTTTGTACATGAGTAGATGAACAATGAATGAGATCCGTCACCTTGAATGTGAATACACACTGTTTAGAAAATGGTTGTTGAAATTACTGGTAGTTTATTTGTCCACTTAGATCATCAAATGCGATGGAATTGATTGCTAATGCATCGATATAGATCATTGGTGCAGATCGATGAGGTAGATCACTAATGGAATTATAGATCCGCAAGGGAATTGATAAGTCATTGATCTATGATAGATGACACGTTTTTCTGACTGGGTGTCCATTACAATGAAGCCCTTGTTATGATAGTGTTGAACCTGATTTCTATTATGCATGATGAGTGATCTATCATGTATGAGACTATATAGTATAGTGAATTAGTAATCGATATTGCTTTGCTTGAAGATAATCCTAAAAATGTATAACATGATTGTTTTGTTCGGTGAATCATGTGCCCTAGTTCAGGGGAGGATATTTTTAAAACATTGATTGGTTTCTAAATGTTGACAGTGTTTCCTAGAATATGGCATGTGATAGGCAGAGTGACATACTCTACCTGTGATTATGAAAGATAATACTCTTTGGAAACTGCGGCATGATAAATTAATGTATGCAAATGCATAAGATTTTATGGAATATTTTGAGATGACGCCAACTTGAAACATATAAGTGTGGATCGATGTGGTTGGATCTTACGTTAAGGTTTGTTATTGCATGAAGCTATGAATCACATAGGATTCTTCGGTGTCTAAAGATAAGGAAGTGGTTGTGAATGTTTCCATTTGTTCATCGATGTGTTTGTTGAGTTGTTTAAGACTTCTAGACTTGTTCGCAACAATGATGTGGAAAACAATTTGATGGTGGGTTCTTTTCATGATAATCCCAATTTGAATTTGGGTGAAGCATTGGCATTGAATCCCTCAATGATTCGACTTTGAAATCAACACACATGAAGTGTGAAACATCATGAATGTGGTAAATATTTTGATATGATATTGGTATTCCATAGATCAGATATAGTCAAGCTTATTGCTACCACATCAAGTATACAATAACTAGGTGCTATTGATCCCTATGTGTTTATTGGGTGGTATAAATAATTAGTGGGAGCAAAGGTTGCTAGAGTGGACATGATAGTTTGATCTAGATCAATTGCAATTGTTTAACACTGAGATGCTAGGGGATTTGCCAATTGAAAATGGTTGTTACTACATGGTCGGGTTACCTTTTATTCCCTACTAGTTAATTGATTGATGCACATGGTGTTGGAGAAGGATCCTTGGAAGTCGTGTAAACAATTGCAAAAGTATCGTGTAGATAAAGGTCCATGCAAGCAATGATTTGAGTACTTGACATAGTAGGCATGATCTTTGATATTTTTATGATATGGATCTAGTGAATGATAATGTGAATATAGATCATCTTAGTTCTCATGAAACTAATGACAAAGATAGAGGACTGATAGTCCATTGCTAACAAAAGCACCATCTAAATAGAATGGATTGATCCTATATGTGAGTAGAAACATAGATGAATTGCGTTTTAGAAATCAAATAATTAAAACCAGTAGTGGTTGATTTCTTGATGACAAGAGGTCACGTTTTACTTGAAACTCACACATATGATGGACTTAAGTATTCATGGATGACCCAACTAGAGATAAAATGGAGTTGGTATGTGCTTGTTCGATGAAGTGCTAAGCATGAATCAAATCATCTAGTGCAATCTATCATTTTGTCCTACCCTATGTCCAACCATTTGAAGTTTATTGTGAGTCGATTGGACATCATATTGATTTGAAGACCATTATTTGAAGGTTGTATGAAGCATATACATTTATTAGAGTATTGAATATAGATTCTTATGTGCACAGTCAATGAATCAATCGGTGGTTGACCATAAAAAAAGACCAAAAAAAAGAGTCGACTTGGCCCTCCTTAACCAACATGAAATTGAATACTGACTAATGAAGGCAGGTGCATATACATTAGTGTCTGTGCACATTGATTGTGTGGAGAAGAGATCAACTGGCACTTGATTATCAGTCAATTGGGTAATCTAACTTTGTCTTGGAATCATGTAAAGTATTGTGATAAGGTTTGGCATGATTAAAATTCCTCTTGAGTGCATTTGTTGTTGCTTACAACTGTGTACATTGAGGTGATTGGGGAAAATTGCATTATTCGAAAGATTATGAATTATAAGTTGACCAATGCAAAGCTCAACTTAGCATAGTCGATAGATGTTAAAATAATTTTGAATTTTCTTGATATTTGTCTTGAGAACCTATGGCATTCATATTGTGTTGGAAGTTCTAAAGTATTTAACAAAATGCTTGTCCTTGATCGAGATACATTGTCCTTCTATTTTGAAGACAGGTTGATTATATTACTTTTGCTTTGAATTTATCTTTAGCTAAAGATACATTATATTTTAGAGTGGTAGATCATTTTCGATCTTTGAGAATTGGTTGACTTATTATGGTCTAAACATTGCTAAATTGTTGGAGAACTCCCTTCATCCATGCTAATTGAGGAAGGGAAATTGTTCATGTTTTTATTAAGAAGAGATAGACCTAAGTTCTATCTTCTTTGGGATATATATGCTCTGTTTGATTGTATGAGTTTGGATAGTATGCTATTGTTATACATGCCATTTATTTGATTATAGAATCTTCTATTGTGAGCGTGTTGTTGTATGCATTTTCTTTGTAGCTATAGAAGAGAAGACCACAGACATATAACCTTGGAGTTTTGTTCTTTGGCTGGTATATCGATGTTGTATTAAATTTGAGAGAGTATTCTTGATTGAGTTGAGGATTGACCAACAAATTAAGACAATCTTGTCTTGATTGTGTAAAGTATATATATATAAGCCTCTTCGAGGGGGCAACCTCCTTTTACCCCACTTAAATGTTATATATAGCATAGAAAAACTTCAAGAAAAGTACTCAACGCCTATATATATATATATATATATATATATGTTAAGAACCAAACATCAATATAGCATAGAAAAACATCAAGAAAAGTACTCAATGCCTTGAAAAAGAGATAATTTCAGATAATAAGCCTCTTCGAGGGGGCAACCTCCTTTTACCCCACTTAAATGTTCAAGTACAAGATGATTCAAAATGAAAA
>ML812100.1:31457-46240 GCA_009831015.1 Picea engelmannii | reverse complement strand
ATTCATAATGGCCTTCATGAGTTTGGAATGCTGTTTTTGGGATATCTTCTTCCTTCATTCTGATCTGATGATACCCTGAACGAAGATCCAATTTTGTGAAATAGATTGCTCCATGTAGTTCATCTAACAATTCATCAATGACGAGAATGGGAAACTTGTCTTTAATAGTGATCTTGTTGAGCTCTCTATAATCTGGACACATACGCCATGAGCTATCTTTCTGGACACTTGTGATCTGTGCCATTGCTAGCCCAATCTGAATTTTTGAATCCTATGAGATCCAATGCACAATCAACTGCATAGTGAATCCCATAACTCATGGTGCCTTGAACATATCTGAGGATGTGCTTGGCAGCCTTCTAATGCAGATCATGGGGCTTTTACATATATTTGGAAACTGCTCCTACTACATATGAGATATTCATACGTGTGTTGGTGAGATACAAAAGAATCCCCACCAAATTTTGATACAAAGTGTTGTCCACTAATGGTATATCCCCTCCATCCTCAAGTTTGATCCCAAACAAGAAGGGTGTAGGTGCAAACTTATAGTTTGTCATATGGAATCTAACTATGATATCCCTAACATACTTTGTTTGAGAACGTTTGATGCCAGAAGCATCCTGACTAATCTCAAGACCAAGAAAGAAATGAAGTGGACCCATGCCCGTCATAGAGAATCTGTCATGCAAAATATGTTTGAACATGGAAATGGTTGAAGCAGAGATACTAGTGATCAAAAGATCATCAACATAGAGTACTAAAATCATCAAAGAGTCAATAGCTCTCAACATGTAAACATTGCAATAATATTTACATCTAACAAATTATGTGAAAGAAGATAATAATCCATCTTTTCATACCATGCTCTAGGTTCTTGCTTGAGGCCATAGAGTGACTTCTTTAGTATGCATACTAAAGATGAGTTCTAAATGAACCTTGGTGGCTTCTCCATGTAGATCTCCTCTGAAATATCATTATGAAGAAAATCATTCTTCACATCCATCTGGTGAACTTTCCATCCTTTTTCTACTGCAATGGCTAGAACCAAGTGAATGGAGTCCATCTTTGCTATAAGAGAAAAGCTCTCATCATAATATATCCCATGAATCTGTTGAAATCCATTTGCAACTAATCTTGCCTTGTACCTACTCACTTGACCATTTGTTGCTCTCTTGGTCCTATAGACCCATTTGCATCTGACAAGTTTCCTCCCTGGTGGAGGTGGAACCATATCCCAAGTCTGATTCTCTAGGAGTGAGTCATACTCCTCCTTCATGGATGCTTCCCATAATGGATTTCCCATAGCCTCATTGTAGAGCTGTGGATTAGAAGATTGAACCATATAGCAATGCATGGGCATCGTTGGTTCAGAAGTTGAAAGTACATGAAAAGGCTCCTCATGCTGAGATCGAGTCCTCCTAGAATCCAATGGATTCCTTGCAAGG
This sequence comes from Picea engelmannii, assembly GCA_009831015.1. NCBI lineage: Eukaryota > Viridiplantae > Streptophyta > Pinopsida > Pinales > Pinaceae > Picea > Picea engelmannii. The sequence continues at coordinate 44,792 of ML812100.1, read as the reverse complement.
TTTTCTTCTACCTGAAGTGTGTACTTTTCCCACTTGGGCATATACTGAAGCTCCGACCTTGGTTCCTCATCTGGTTGTACTACCTTCTCAACTCCATGTACAAAATCCTCTGAATTTGAGTCTAAATATGTAGCATATGAGTGTATGGAATCATCATCTTTGATGTCTGGAATTGATGGAAGCACAAGAGTCTCCGCATTCTGCATTGATGGTAAATGCAGAGTACTCTCCTCATGTGTAAGTAGTAATAAGGAGTCATGGTAAAAAAACTTAGTGAATTTATACAACCTTGATTTGTGATCTACCTCACCAATTGCATTAATGGAATTGTCATGCATATCAAGTACAAAAATTGAATCTGATGTAAATTCAACCTTTTTACCTTTCTGAGTGATCTGATAAACTGAGAGAAGATTTATAGAAAGATTTGGAACATGTAAAAAATTATCAAAATTGCCATTAGGGAGTTCCACTCTTCCCTCTCCTGCTACTACTATTGGAGTATAATTCCCCATGAGAACAGGGTGTCTTATGCATGGACTAAAAAAGGTAAAATATTCATCTTTGGATGCCATATGATGTGATGCGCTAGAATCTATAATCCATGAATGAGATGAGGAATTAATTGCAACAAGAGAATGATGATTACCTTTCTTAGGAGCATGATCTTCTTCCTTCTTCTTCTTAGTTCCTTCAGGAATGAAGTTTCCAAGGTTGTTCTGTTGAAGTACCTATGCCATAAGATCGATTTGCTTCTTCATGCATGTGGATTCTTCATGATTTGGTTTATTGCAATAATTGCACCGCTTTCCCTTCTTCCTATTCTTCTCTTTGGTATTTGAAGAGTCTTTGGAACCTAAAGAATCCTTGAAGGGTTTGGAAATATCCCTCCTTTTCTTTATGTTTCCCCTTTTCTTTCTATGTGTATTTTTGATTGGATGACCCTTTTCCATCCTACATGGTGAGTGCATGTGCTTTGGGTTGCTTAATTAGGCTCATCTGAATGAGTTTTACTTGCTCATGTGTGAGAGAATCAATGAGCTTCTCCATGGTAGGCATATTCCACTTTGATTCCAAGAGATATCTGCCAGAATGGAAAGTAGAGTCATAGACAACATATTATGGTCCTAGCTTAGCCAATATTGTTATAATAACTTGGTCTACTTGTGTAGATTTATCAATACCACAAGATGGCAAGCTCAATATCAAATATTTAAACTTGGTAAAGAAATCATATATATTATCAAAACTTTTAGGATCCAAGGTATTCAAGTCTACCTCAAGCATATGACCTCTCATCTCATCCTGCTTTCCAAAGAGACTTTCCAAGGTGGTCTAGATCACATTTGGAGTCTTGCACGTGGAAACATGAAACCATAAATAAGATGAAATTAATTCAAGAAGAAGTGATGTTGCCTCATCCTTACGGTTCACCCATCTGGTATTCTCAATCGCTGATGTAGGTTCTGTTTCTGTCGCCATCATCAAATTGTACAATCCTTTCCTTCTGAGTTGGAATTTGGCCTTCAAATTCCATTCAAAATAATTGTATGGTGTGAGAATTATTACCAAATTTGACTGAAGAATTGGTGTCGTATCCATCCCTCTTACTGGTTTTGAAAAACCCCAAAAAAATTGCCTAAGAAAACACTGAAAATCCACTTTTTCAAGAGTGTCTGACCCTGTCAATGGGAAACCCGAGACACTATCGCACCCTGTGTGAAGGATATAGTGTGACACTTAGCAAGTGTCGCACCCTGGTAGTGGAAAAGGTGTGACACTTTCCAAAGGGAGAGGATGCGACACCTTTCGACAGGGAGAGATGTGACACTTTCAACTGTCACACTTTTCAACAAAGAGACGCTGCGACACTGTCAGATACATGGATTACGCTCATTGAAACTCTGATTTTCCTCTTCTTTGGCTTGTCTAGTTTGATCCAAGTAGCTTGACTATGATACCATGTTAATTTTTCATAGAAACATGCCAAGAGACCTAGCTAAAGCAAGTACAAACAAAACTTATCAAAAAAAGGACGAGAGATTCAATATGAAAGAATGAGAAAATATATTCAAACTACTCCAATGAGCTGATCAATGATTGAATTACAATGAATGGATGAGTGATACACACTCATATAGGGAAAAACATTCCATAATTAAGAAAATCGAACTAATAGTGAGATTTTACTTAGGAATGCATGCATGCATAATAGTGATGGTCTAAAAATAGAAAGCCTAAAATAGAACTATCTCCAGTTAACTACCATTGAAGTAGTGAGTCGAAAATAGAAATATTTCCAACATTCCTTTACCCTTGAGAAAGGATAGTGTCAAGTCTTGCCAGAACTTAAGTCAAACCAAGTCTTGGCTGATCCTTTTCAGATTAAGGTCTATAACTCATGTAAGTATCACTATTGGTGGAGACTATGGACAAACCTTGATATGCATGACCAAGGGAACTCTAAATAGACATGGAAGTGATATGAAACTTGAAAGCTGATATTATAAGTTGTAATATAGTTAGACTTGTGCTTTTATTAATCTAAAGTTATAATTATATTGAACAACAACCTATTCATGTATTATTCTTCACTCTATTGTTCAAATCTTTTGTTCTAACCATTTAAGTTTCCGATCAATCATAAATTTTAATAGATTTTTGTGGGTTTGGTTGATTTAAAATGGTCAAAACACGTATGGGCAATGTTTTGAAAAACATAGAACTTCAATATTGGGAAACTCAAACTACCTTAAAAAGCTAACCATACTTTTTCACATGTTGTTGATCTGTGCTTAATTTCATTGCTTCAAATGAACTGTATTGCACGGTGTAACTCACAAATTAAGCACATGATACCATGGTTATACATCTCTTAAAGGATATCTATGGTATACTAATAGTAATGTTCTACAGTGTTGATTTTCAAACATGCTACTATGGTGTCACTATTCCCTTAGCGCATTAGTTGAAATTGTTTACTATTCACACTACTTCATGATCTCGATCATATACTAAATGTTAGGAAGGATTTAGTCATATGATATGATTCCTCTCTTAAATAATACTATAAATGTGTTGGGGCAATACACCATAATAATTTTTCATAAAAAATATTGTCAACATGGATTTTCGGGACACAAGTGGTACAAATACTGCATCTATATTGAATGGTTTTAATCATAATTGCATCTCAAAGCCATGGCTTGTGGGAAGCTCATCAAGCATCTCCACATGACACTGTGGTGAATGCTTCCTAATCTACACTTGAAATCAAATTCTTACATAGTAGCACTTGCTACTTTTTCATTTATCTTGTGAATGGTTAAGTTTATAGTGAATAGTCTTTCTTGACCTTGACTAAGTGACGAGCATAAAAGCTTGCACCTCTTCATTGAATAATTAATTTTGCATCAAGGATAACACGTGGATAAATGAATGATCACTAGTTGATGTCATCTTATGGTGTATTGACCAAATTTCATCTTTTGAGTTCCAAGCACATCTTGTCTAACTTTACTTATTGGTAATTGATCCACTATTCACACAGAACTTGCCTTTTACTACAAGAGTTTGTGGTATTGAGTTATCTTAGGCAAACCATGAATTGACACCTTAGCAATAACAAGATGTGAATGAAAAGTTTATAAAAGGAGACCATTCATGCATATCGAAATATTATTTGGTCAACATTACTTTGAGGGAGTCACCTCTTAAAGAGGGGGGTAAGAATTATGATGACTTAGCTTGATATATGAGGGTGTGTAAGCAATGAGTTAACAAAGAGAGTACAATTTTTTTGTGATCTACAAATGAATTAAGACAACAATGTATCTCAATTGTCAACCTACATTTTTAATAACAAGTGTTAGTAGACAAGTCAGGAATTATGAAATTCCATAATTGGAAAAGGAGAAGCACTTTAACATAAAGGAAATATTCTCCTACCTTAGGATATTATATAGCGGAAGCAACATGAATGGTGATTAAGGGACATGTCTTGTATTATTTTAAGGTGTCAAGATAGGCACTTGCATTTGATTTAGGGATGAAAAATTGTATTCAAGTACTTTTTCAATTTATAGACCTTCAAATACAAGGAAAATAGATGGTGTGATATGTTGATGTCTTAGATGTGCGAACACCTAGTTTGAAGAGGAATAAGCTTGTATTCCAATTACTAGAGATAGAGACTCTAGATGATGGGGGCTTATTTGAAGGTTAACAATGTATTCCAATAAGGAAAATATGTGAAAAATTTAGCTTACTGATAGGGTGACTATGCATAATCTCGTAAAATGTCATCCTTCTTGTTGAAAGAAGAGGAAATGATAATATGGAAACAACTGGTATTGGGATGATCACATGACACTCATAGTACTAATGATCATTTGTTGAGTTATCTTGGGCCAACAAACTTAACCAAGTAGATCCTTGTAGGATGGATTTTTTAATGATGATTCTTGCATTATATGTAATAGTTGGTATTCCTTGTATATAATCATGCAAGCTAGTGGCTTTATTTTGCTGATGAATCATGATAAGAATGTTCATGATGTTTTACTTCTTTGTATATGTTATGCGTTTAGATAATTATTATGTTCATGATGTTATGCTACCTTAAAACCTTATGGTATTTACATATGATATTATGTGATTCCATTTAATTATGTTGATGAGAAGCTGTCTTTGATAATGATGTGTTGAGGTTATATTTCTCATGATAGTATCTCTTGATGTGATGACATCATGTAATTGTATGGAAATATTTTATGATAAGATGTTTTATGATGACATGTGTGAGCATGTGGTGATGACAATGATGTTGTATTCTCATGATAGCACGTGAGAATTAACATGTGGATTCTTTCTATAAGATATTGGTATTATGATCATAACTAATGCATTGGTGGCACATTGTGAAGTGGTGATTACTAGGAAATCCACTAGTGGCTGAGACATCCAGTTTATTTGATGATCTCATGGAGTCCCATAACCACGAAGGATAAGAATTACAAATAACAACTTATGGGATGGGGGCAACTTAATCAATTACTTATGCTAGTAATTCTTATGCATTGTATTGAAGTTGTGATGCTGAAGTCCAGAGAATGGCTATAATGTTGCTCGACGATGGAGTTATGGGATTGGACTTCTATGCCTAGGGCTGTGTACTCGAGGGAGTATAAGGAGGGAGTTTTTGTCCAACCTTTCGATATGCCTTGGTTTGGTGCCTTAGAGCCATGATATACTGAGATGCCTTGGTCTGATGCCTTAAAGCCTTGATAGACTAAGAAGAGGTATGGAGCCTTAGAGCCCTGATAGACCAAGAAGGGGTCTAGTGCCTTAGAGCCCTAATAGACTGAGAGGCTTAAATCATGGTTCTAAAAGTTGGGAATAACTACTAGAGTGGTTCTCATTCTCCTAGAGCTTCAATGTATGTTTTGGTTGTTGGCCTTATACTAGTTCAGTAGAGGGTGATGTGGAAGATGTAAAAGTTAACTTCAGGATGAATTTCCTTGAAGGGAAGAAGTATATCATGCCCCATATTATTATTAAATAAATAATAATAATAATAATAATAATAAATGAAAATAATGAAGTATAACAATTATCATAAATGGATCATAATAAGTACTTAAAAACAAATATTTGAATAATAAAAGAAAGGGGCAAAACAAGTAAAGGTAATTTATGGAAAAGCACTAAAAATAAGATAAGTTTACGGGAAAAGAAAAGGTAAGATAAATAAATAATTACAATGACAAGTGGTTCCTAGGGATCTAGTTCTTTATCGTTGATCGATTCTATATAATGTTAGGATATTTAGACACTTAAGAATTAGTTAAGATCTACTTGGTCTAATCTATCGTTAGGTAAACGTGTGTTTCTTTAGTATGCATTAGTATGCATTTGTAGTTAGGAAATCCGACGGTCACGATATGTTCCTGACATAGAGTGATTCGACGGTTCATATTCTCCTTGATCTTAACGGCCATAGACCTGTGACTTAACACTCGATTGGTCCATGATCTCCATTTCAAAAGCATGGAGGGTCATTTGCCTATGATCGATTGTGAGAATCTATCTTGTAAAATCTCTATGTAATCATTTTCTTTTGCATTAATAAATTGCTCCAAGTGGTCGCGTTGGCTGGGGCCGTGGATGTTTCCCCATAGGGGTTTTACCACGTCAAAAAATCGGTGTGTTGATATTTGATATGGTTGTGTGAGTGGTTACTGAAGGTGTTCGTCCTCTGTTGGAATACATGTGTGGTCAAACTTGGTATCATAGCTTGTTTGAAGACCCACTCCTGTTGTAGATAGAGATCGTGAAGCTGAGTTGCCTCATCTCCATTTTCTACCATTTCCGTACATTTATAGGCTGTTAGGATTGTTCCATTGTGTTTGAAGCACTCATTTTAGTCAGGAACACTTTTCGTTTCACTTGAAAAGGTTTCCGTTTGCCCAAGATACAACCATTTCAGTCAGATCTGAAGGTATAAATCTTGAATACACATTTTTAAAATTTTTGCAGAGTATTATTTTGGTTTTATATTATTTGTTTCCGGGTTGCTACTCTTTTAGATATACGTATGCTCTTTGTCTCGTGCCTTGTGTGATCTTAACAAATCAGAAATAGATAGGACAATTTGCATCTACCAGGTAAGCTAACATAGATCTAACCCTTGTTGTCATCGAGAAACATAATTTTTTTCTTGTGTGAAAATAGTTTTTTTTACAAAAACAACAACAACCCTCTTGCTGAACATTACAATATGTTTTGATAGACCATTTGGTTAAAAATTGCCTTATTAAGTAAGAGGTCTTGAGTTTAAGTCTCTCTTTTTGTTACTTTTTTTGAAAAAGTTCATGCTCAAATTGTAAAGTGAATTTCACTTCAAGTATAAAAGTGAATCACTATAAGTAGCTTTAATATTTTATTTTAGAGTTATTTATTTTGCATTCAACTTTTCTTTTATAAAGTAACTTGATTGTAAAAGTGATCTCCACTTCTCTTTATAAAAATGGGTCACTTCATAAAGCAACTTACACCACCACGTGGTCTTTTGGTTATTGTTTATGCCTTTTTTAAAAATGGCATAACTTTCACATCCAAAGTCCGTTTTTAGTGCCATTTTTTTTAAAACCACACAATTTTTCGAGATCTTTCCATCCATATCATAATTTTCAAATTTTAAATCTATATTATTTACATATTTAATATGTCTTCTTCTAGTAATCTTTTGCTTACTAGCACCAACTACTTCCAATGGAAATCTCATATGGATGATTTATTAAGAAGTAAAGGCTTGTATCAGATTACCTTGGGAAAGGAAAAATAACCCACTGATGCTGATAAGAAAACCAAATGGAATAATAGGAGTGACGAAGCACATGGACTAATCAAAATGTCCATCTCTCCTGATTTAAGGTTCCACCTTAAAGAAATTGATGACCCCGATGAAGCTTGAGAAAAGATTGAATTTGTTTTTGGTAAACTCAATATTATTTGAGCACAACCGTTAGAAAATCAAGTACTGAATTTAAATCCAAGTAATTTTTCTTCCATTAGAGACTATATATCTAAGTTTAAAACACTCAGAATTTTATGTGAAGAATGTGAGATAAAGATGGATGACGAACGTTTCATCCATCTTATTCTCTCTAAGCTAGGTAGTGCATATTCTATGTTTGTATCTAAATTTTATGACATGAGAGAAACTCTAGGGACAACTTATAAAAAACCCACTCTTGATTCCTTTAGTGTTGCTTTGATTAGAGAGGAAGATAAACTTGTACAACTTGGAGTGATCCACACCGCACGTACCTCCAACAAAGCCTTAGTTGCCCAACAGAGAGATAAACCCAAGAATCCCAAGAAGCAACATCCTTGCTACAACAACAAGCAACATAAGGGTCCCAAACCCACTCAGGTAGATTCAGCTCCTAATGGTGACAAAAGAGCAAAATATAAAAATAAGAAGACAGACAATCATTGCAAATTTTGTGATAAAGATGGTCATGATGAGTCCAAATGTTTCAAGAAGATGGTAGCTTTAGAAGCAACGATGAAGAAGCACAACATCAATATTGATTCTACTACTTCTTCTTCTTCTCATGGACATGCACTTTCTGCTTTTGGTTTCTCCTTCAATACAACTTCTACTTCTTCTTTTGATAAGTGGCTTATTGATTCCGGAGCATCTTATCATATGACTAAGGATAGAGACATATTTTCTGCTCTAAATGAATGTAACACCAAGAAAATATTTTTTGGTGATGATAGATCTCTTAGTGTTGAAGGATATGGAACAATTCAAGTAGAAAATGGTCATTTCAATGATGTATTATGTGTTCCAAGTCTGTCTTGTAACCTTCTATCAGTATATCAAATCATTCATTGAGGTGAAGATAAAACCGTAGAGTTTTCACCTCACCAAGTTGTAATCAAGGATCTAAAATATCCAAAGCATGTTCTTGCAACTGGAATTGTTGATGATATTACCAGGTTGTGTAAATTTGACAACTTTGGGTCATCATCTTTTTCATCAGTTTTTGTTGCTCATAGCGATGACTTGAGCAAACTTTGGCAGGAGCGGTTTGGTCATCTAAACTATTGCTCATTGCAACAACCATGTAATCAACGGATGGTGACTGATCTTCCTCCTGTTTCATGCAGAGATGGTGTTTGTTCTGGTTGTGTTCTCGACAAACATCATCGGGAAAGTTTTGACAAACGTGCCTCTTGGCACACCTCAGGCCTTTTGCAACTTGTTCACAGTGATTTGTGTGGTCCAATTTCTTCTCCTTATTTTTTTGGGTGCAAGTTTTTCTTAACTTTCATTGATGACTTTTCTAGACGTACATGAGTTTACTTCTTAAAACTTAATGTTACAAGGAAAATATCTCTATGGCTAGAGTAAACCACAATAGACGGAAATGACTGCATAAATCAACTCAATCCCAAAAACATGCTTTATAAACTAATATGCAAGCGAGATAAGAAAGAGGCCTACCTCATCCAGATGTTCAATGAAGTCCACCTGTTGAGCACTTTGACCCAAAGATATATACCTGCAACGAGTTCTCAACAAACAAGCAAAGCAAGCATATGGTGATAATATAAAAGGTTAGCACATTAGATAGCATAATCCATTAATATACATAAGAAATACACCCATGGATAATAGCTCAATATATTTGCAAGATATCAATTGGACGGGAAATGAGTATTTCTATTAATAAATGATCAGTAGAAGTGAAAATGTTAAAGACTTTCATGTCAGCACAGTTCAGAACCAAGAAACTAAGTTCCTTCTAGATGGACCTCCACCAGTTCAATCCTCCACCAAAGGCAATCTCATAAGAGAGAAACAATGAGGTTCTCAATCAATAAGAGAAGAGCTTGGGGGATGAACACTATGTTCAGAATTAAAGGACAAAGGGATGCATACTCAATATGAAGTAAATAATTTCTCCAGAGTAACTTTGCTCTCAAAGTTGAATTCTTTCTCTTCTTTCCATAGCTCGGAATTGGCCCATTTATAGCCTTCAAAATGGAACTGAAGGGATGAGTTGAATGTTTCCAGTATATGGAAGGCCAAGGATCATAGATCTCTTGTCATGACATGGAAACCCGACATTAATTTTCATTTTCTGGCACAAATCCCGATTGTAATATCCCTAAGGCCGAACCCAATTGCAAATGTAAATATAAATGTACATAAGATGGTGAGCTGATTTGATATCATTTTGGTATGCACATTCCATGGTGTAGCGCACGCAGGTACTGCGCAATAAAATGAGGAATTGTGCACATTCCGGGATACCGCACGCAACATCTTAAGTGCGCACGATGGAGAGGCCAGGGAGCCTTGCGTATCTGATATGTTTTATAGGCCAGTGAGCCAGTATTATAAGCTAGGATGCTTATGTTTTGATTAGGCCAGAGAGCCTAGATGTTAAAGGCCAGTGCACCTATTTTGGTACATATCTCATATTTAATATAAAATACATCGCTGCATGCAGACCAACCACGATAAAAGAGATGGGGGACTAAACTCCACCAGTTAGGGAAAGGGAAGGGGCTAAGTTAAGGAATATTATATTAATATTTATTAAATCATAAAGTATGGATAATTATGTTATCCTAAAGTTCTAAGTTGGGGCCAAGTGGGCCAAAGTAGCTTCCAACATGACAAGTGTCAAGTTGGGAGCATGCATACATATTGTTGGACTTAGTTCATTTCCGGGGGGATCCCTATCATTCGAACCATCATCTTTTCCCTGATTCATCCATCACTGAGATAGACAGTCAATCATCCATGAATATTGGCAACCATTGAATGATCCATTGTATCTTCATGACTTTACTTGAACCCGTATCCAGAGCCTTCTGTTGGGTAACTGTTAGCTTGGGAGTGGGATTGAAGAAGCGGGTTGTCAGGCCCGTGGGATATTGAAGAGGCGGGTTGTCAGGGCCGTGAGAAATTCTCTGGGTGAGAGAATTGCTGGGGATTGATTTCCTGAAGGTGTTGAACTACAGCCGCAGGTCTCTAAGACTTCCATCCAGCTCGTTGCTGAAGCCATGGAAGGGAATTGGGGCAGCCGAGGGACTGTTGAGCAGAGAAGGGACACACTTCCTTGGGTGGGACATGCATGTGGGGAATGAGGGACTGTAGGCTGTTAGTTGAGTGAGCACCTGAGACAGAGTCTTTCCTGTTGTTCATGAGCCTTTAGCTTGGTTAGGAACCCCTTTACTCGGGTGGAGTTTAGTCCCAGCTCGGGGGTGACTTACTGTTGAGAGTGATGAACAATGTGGTCTAAGGCTTGGAGGTTCGTGGAAGGTCTGCATGTAGTTGGTGATATTCTCACAAAGATAAGTGTCAATTATGTGATTAATTTATATGCTGCATTGTTATTCACATGTTATTTTTATGGGTTTATCCTATGCGTGATTATAACTGTCTGTATGCTTATGGGTATTGCAAGTATATGCTGCATGTATATGTTTACGACTATTTCAATGTGAATCCATGCATTTACATAGCGTATTTGTCTGTTCACCTTTTATATATTAGGCTTCCGCAAGAATTCTATGTGTGCATATGTTTTAATTGCATGCATTTAGAAAATTATATAAGACATAACTTAGTTAGGATGCTAAGTATGTTACAATATGTTCTGCACAGAGAATGAATGTGTTCTTCGACGTAGCGTGGCCCAGCATGAATGGTCGGGGACATTACAAATTGGTATTTGAGCATGATAGAGTGTTTCGGAGTAGCATGGCCTGCCCTGTTGAAGGTTGGGAATGTTACAAAGACGGTTTTAGAGCTAAGTAAAGTGTCTGAGGAGTGGCATGTCCCGAACGATGTGAGGTCAGGGTGTGTTACAAATTGGTATCAGATCTTTAAAGGGCTAAAGTCATAAGTGTTGGTAGCATTGCCCAGCCTTTGGAGGGCCGAGGATGTTACAAATTGGTATCAGAGCTTCAGTTTTCAACACTGAGCCTGAATGGCCCAAGAAAGTTGAGTTGAAGCAAAATGTCATAGAGGATTTAATTCGAAGTGGCCAAATTTAAGTTATAGAGCATCCATGGAAAAAAAGTAACAACAACTAGGCGGAAATGGGGAAAAGCCCCAATTTTTGTGGGTGAATTCATGAGAAAATGGAGAAATTCAACCAAGTGATGAGATATTATTGATTTAAAATCTGTCCTGGAAAATTCGAATCCGGAATTGGTCAAATTTGACGTTAAAGTGAAGCCATGACTGATGGAGCGGAAAATGTTAGCGTGAAGATGCACGCGGTAAATTGTGGCGCCACGTGGAGGAAAATGGTGTGCAGGTGCACGCACTAAATTTGGCATTGCGCGGAGTGCACACACATAAGAAGGTGCGTGCGGTGTATACAGACACAATAAGGGTGCACATGGTGTATGCAATATTGGCAGAGCGTAGAGGAGTTTGGTTGGCGCACGCATAATATGGGTATATGTTTTCGCACGATAGTTTAGTATGGTGCACGCAAAGTATTGATGCGCGATGGGAGCATATTGAACTTTGGCATGGTGTAATGCATAGAGAGAAATGCATGTGGAATATCAATGCGCAATACAAAAAATGCGTGCAACGGGTAATAGTGCAAGAACCAAAACTGCGCGCGTTAGTTATTGGCGTGCGACACAAAAGTGCACGCATGTTATTGACGTGACAAAGAAGTGATACACGGTGGTTTTAAAGTGCACGAAGCACGATTTAACTATGATGTTGCAGCACATGGAAAATACGGGAGCACAAATTGAAACTTGTGCACGCGAAGTTATTTGAAGGGGAAAGAACAACATAAACAATGAAGGGTAAATTATAAGACCTTGACTAGCTCCATGAAGCCATAACTTTCTACTCAAGACTTGGAATCGAGCATGTGAGCAGGCGTTGGAAAGGTCTTGGATAGTGGAATATAATTATCCACCCAAAAAATTGATTTAGGAATTCAATGTTTTAGGAAATCAGAAGAAAGGCTTTTGATAAATTATTGAACCAAAATGGTTCATATTTTTCATAAAATTGCTGAAACAGTTAGTCTGTCAAGTTTTGTTGGCTGCACATTTTGCAGAGTTAACAACAACTAGATCAGATCAAGACTAGTGTAGAGTCCATAGGAATGGAAGAGGCACAAGGGAATTATAGTCAGCAAGATGAAGTCAAAAGGATGGATGTCCATTTGAGCATTGAAGGAACAAACTCCAATGGACATGGTGAAGAAAGGGATGAAAACATAAATATGCTAGAGACCATTAAAATTTTACAGAAGGATGTTCAAATCCATAAAGCTGATAATGAAAGGATTATGAGAGCCAAGGAGCAGCAGGATAACTTCAACATGAAGTTATTGGAGAGCTTGAACATAATAGAAAAGAAATTGGATAAGGAGAGTGGCTCGAGCAAATAGGGAAGTCATAAGTCTCATGACGAGAAAAGAAAAACAAGAAGTGTTAGCAGGCATCACCATCACTCCTCGAGGAATTCCAATAAGAGATCACACAACAACTCAAGTCCATCCCCTGTCAGAAAGTATGAGAGGTCTGGGGTGGATGAACTGGGAGGAGAAATGAACAAAATCAAACCTCCTACATTTGATGATGAGCACAAGAAGGATGAAGATGCAGAGACATGGCTGGGCACGAGTGTTAAATTATGTACCAAGGCAAGTGTTTCTCTTCCCTAGGCCCTAAGGGGGAGAAATTGCCGAATATGGGTCTTAGTCAAATTAATTTGTGAGATGCAAATTAAAAGATAACTTTATGATTAAAGTGAGGGTGAGTGAA
>ML812100.1:0-26238 GCA_009831015.1 Picea engelmannii | reverse complement strand
TGATGCTGAAACACCACTGTGAGCAGATGCTGAAACACCAGGCTGTAGCATATGATGAAACAGTGCTGAAACTGAATTTAGCATTTAAATTTGACTGAAAAATCAGCGAGACTGAAACTGGGTGGGATTTTGAAAAATTAACAACGAGAAAGTATTTTCAATTGCATAATTATTTCTCTCATGCAGAGGGTATAATTTCCATCTATCAACTCAAAGGAAAAACATCCATGTGGTGGGATCAGTTTGTGTAGGTGCAACACATCAAAGAGAAAAGTGTTACTTGGAGAATATTCAAGAGGTATTTTGAGAAGAAATACTTGACTAAGAGATACTATGACGAGAAAATGAAAGAGTTCTTTGAACTCAAGCTTGGGAGTATGACAATTGAGGAATATGAGAGAAGGTTTCTAGAACTACTGAAGTATGTCTCTATCATCAGGGATGAGACAGTCAAAATTCAAAGGTATTTGAGTGGATTGCCATCATTCATCAGTGAAAAAATACAATATGATGATCCCAAGACATTGGAGGAGACCATATAAATGCCTATATGATAAAAAAAAACCAAGGCCAACATTCCAAAAATATTGGGAAGACAAAAATAAATTCAAGATGGATCAAAGGAAGAAGGGGTATAAGCCACCATTCTTCAGAAAAAGTCCACAAGGATAGAAAACTCCTAAGGAATCTAGAACGATGGACACGGGAAGTAAAAGACCAAGGTAACCACCTATTTAATGTTGGGGTTGTAAAGGGGATCACATGTTCAGAGACTGTCCCAACATAGGTGAAAAAGGGAGGACTGTTCATAATGTACAACAAGACGAAACAGTGGAGGACATGGGCAGAAAGATACAGAGGATCTATGCAGCCCTGGACAACAATCAAGCAAAATATCAGTCACATATGATTGAAGTGGAAGGTATGATCAACAACCAAACCATTGCTATTTTAATTGATTCAAGAGCTAGTCATAGTTATATAGATCCTAAGGTGGTGGAAAGTTTGCATTTTCCAAGAAGCAAGCATGGGAAATCTTGGTTGGTGCAACTGGCTACAGGGGCCAAAAGAAAAGTTAATGAGATGGTTAAGTCATGTCTTATTGACATGAATGGACTGAACACCCAGGCAGATTTGAACATCTTGCCTTTAGGTTCCTATGATTATCTAATTGGGATGGATTGGTTGGACCAACAACATGCCATCCTAGACTGCCATAACAAAGCATTTACTTGCTTGGATGAGGAAGGGAAACTAAGGAAAGTGCAAGGAATTCCTAGGGTGTTATCCATCAGAGAGATTTTAGCATTGCAGCTGCAGAAATGTTATAGAAAAGGGTGTCAAATATTTGCAGCTCATTTGGTGGAGACACCTAGAGATAAGGTGCCAAATTTGGAAGATTATGTAGTCCTGGAAGATTTTGAAGATGTGTTCAAGGAGGTACCAGGACTACCCACAAGGAGGGACATTGATTTCTCTATAAATCTAATGCCTGGAGCAGCTCTAGTGTCGAAGACCTTACGGAATGAGTACACCAGAGCTGAAGGAGTTGCAAATGAAACTTGAAGAGCTTCTAAAGAAGGGGTATATATGCCCAAGTGTGTCACCTTGGGGTGCCCTAGTCTTGTTTGTGAAGAAGAAAGACGGAACATTAAGATTGTGCATTGATTTCAGACAGTTGAATAAAGTGACTGTTAAGAACAAGTATCATCTGCCAAGGATTGATGATCTTTTTGATCAATTGAAGGATGCAAAGATCTTTTCAAAGATAGATCTCAGGTCAGGATACCATCAGGTAAGGATTAAAGAGGAAGATATCAACAAGACTGCTTTCAGGACAAGGTATGGTCATTATGAGTTCACAGTGGTGCCATTTGGGTTGTCAAATGCACTGACTGTTTTCATGTGCTTAATGAATGGTGTTTTCTGAGAATATTTAGACAAGTTTGTCATTGTCTTTTTGGATGACATTCTCATATATTCCAAGTCAGAAGAAGTTCATGAACATCATTTGAGGATGGTTTTGCAAGTATTAAGGGAGCATCAATTGTATGCCAAATTAAGCAAGTGCTCATTTTACTATTTGGGGCACATCATTTCAAAGGATGGGATAGCCGTGGACCCTGAGAAGATAGAAGCCATTAGAGAATGGCCAGTGCCAAAGTATGTGATAGAGGTGAGATCATTCATGGGCCTTGTAGGATACTATAAGAGATTTATAGAAGGATTTTCAAAGATTGCACACCCAATCACTTCATTGCAAAGAAAGGGTGTGAAGTTTCAGTGGACATTGGATTGTGAAAAGAGTTTCCAACACTTGAAAAAATTATTAACAAGTGCTCCAATATTAAGGATAACAGACCCAAATGAATACTTCATGGTATGCACAGATGCATGTAAAGAGGGACTTGGTGGAGTCCAAATTCAAAATGGGTTCGTTATATGTTATGAGTCCAGGAAGCTGAAGGAGCATGAAAGAAACTATGCCACTCATGATTTGGAGTTGGCAGCCATAGTACATGCCTTGAGGAAATGGAGACACTACCTCATGGGTAAAAGGTTTGAGATGAGGACAGACCACAATGGTCTGAAATATTTGTTTGATCAACCAACTTTAAATGCTAGGCAAAGCAGATGGTTAGAATTTCTAAGCGAATATGACTTTGATATAAATAATATCAAGGGGAAAGAGAATAAAGTAGCTGATGCACTCAACATAAGAGTGCATGAAATGCATGCTACAACCATTAGCATGTATCAATCAGATCCGAAACACATAATTATAGAGACTGCCAAATTAGATTTACAATACAAGGAATTAGTTGCAAAATTACAGCAAGGTAATTTGCAACAGAAAATTGAAGAATACAAGCTAGATGAGGATGAAATTCTCATATACAGGGGCAAAATTTATGTAACAAATTCTTAGGAATTGAAAAACATGATATTGAGAGAAATGCATAATGTGCCTTATGCCGGGCACCTAGGATATCGGAAAACTATTGCAGCTGTCAAGAGCCAATATTATTGGCCAGGCATGAAGAAAGAGGTTGCTGATTTTATTGTCAGATGTTTGGAATGTCAAAAAGTAAAGGCTGAGCATAGACACCCAACTAGTTTTCTATAGCCATTACCCATTCCTGAGTGGAAATGGGAAGTTGTAACCATGGATTTCATTACCAAACTGCCCAGAACAAACAAGCAACATGATTCTATCATGGTAGTGGTGGATAAACTTACTAAAGATGCCCATTTTATTCCGATTAATCTCACTCACAAGCCATTGAACATTGCTGATGTTTATATGAGGGAAATTGCTAGGTTACATGGCATACCCAAGACAATTGTGTCTGACAAAGATCCAAAATTTACCTCAAAATTTTGGAAGGGATTATTTAATGGATTTGGAACAAATTTGAAATTTAGTACAACTTATCATCTAGAAACAGATGGACAAACAGAAAGGGTGAATCAAGTGATTGAGGATATGTTGAGGATGTATGTGATGGATAAGCCATCAAAATGGGAAGACTAGCTACACTTGGTAGAGTTCGCTTATAACAATGGGTACCAAGCATCTTTAAATATGAGCCCATTTGAGGCACTTTATGGCATAAAGTGCACACACTAGTAAGCTGGGATAACCCAACAGATAGAACAATGGTTGGGCCAGAATTGCTCAGGGAAATGGAAGAGAAAATGTTGAAAATAAAACAAAATTTAAAGGTTTCCCAAGACAGACATAAAATCTACGCTGATAAGGGCATAACTCATAGGGAATTTAAAGTGGGTGACCATGTATTCTTGAAAGTGAAAGGCAACATAAGTTCCCTGAAGTCGGGAAATTGTTCAAAGTTGGCAGCTCGCTATTGTGGGCCGTTTGAAATCCTAGAGAGGATTGGTCTAATAGCTTATATGATTTCATTGCCTGCATCTATGTCTGTTCATAATGTATTCCATGTATCCTTTCTAAGGAAATATATACCTAATGCTAATCATGTTATTGATTGGAATGTGATTCAGGTGGAGCAAGAAGGCGCTTTTCAAGTGCGTCCGGTGTGCATTTTGGACGGGAAAATCAAACAGCTTTGGAATCAAGCCATAGGGCTTGTAAAGGTCCAATGGACCTGGTACAGTCCCGAGGATGCTACTTGGGAGCATGAGGATGCAATGCGGGCAAAATACCCGCATATTTTTGAGGATTTTGAAATTTAGTTGTACATGGGTACATGATGCACTAAGGACAATGCATAAATAAGGGGAGGGGATTGTAATATTGTTAAGGACGAACCCAATTGCAAATGTAAATATAAATGACATACGCTGGTGAGCTGATTTGATATCATTTTGGTATGCACATTACATGGTGTAGTGCGCGCAGGTACTGCGCAGTAAAATGAGGAAGTGTGCACATTCCGGGATACTGCGCGCAACATCTTAAGTGCACATGATGTAGAGGCCAGGGAGCCTTGTGTATCTGATATGTTTTATAGGCTGGTGAGCCAGTATTATAAGCTAGGATGCTTGTGTTTTGATTAGGTTGGAGAGCCTAGATGTTAAAGGCCAGTGCGCCTATTTTTGTACATATCTCATATTTAATATAAAATACATCGCTACGCGCAGACCGACCACGATAAAAGAGATGGGGGACTAAACTTCACTAGTTAGGGAAAGGGAAGGGGCTAAGTTAAGGAATATTATATTAATATTTCTTAAATAATAAATTATGTATAATTATGTTATCCTAAAGTTCTAAGTTGGGGCCAAGTGGGTCAAAGTAGATTCCAACATGACAAGTGTCAAGTTGGGAGCATGCATACATATTGTTGGACTTAGTTCATTTCCGGGGGGATCCCTATCATTCAGACCATCATCTTTTCCCCGATTCATCCATCACTGAGATAGACAGTCAATCATCCATGAATATTGGCAGCCATTGAACAATCCATTGTATCTTCATGACTTTACCTGAACCTGTATCCATAGCCTTCTGTTGGGTAACTGTTAGCTTGGGAGAGGGATTGAAGAAACGGGTTGTCAGGCCCATAATATTGAAGAGGCGGGTTGTCAGGGCCATGATAAATTCTCTGGGTGAGAGAATTGCTTGGGATTGATTTCCTAAAGGTGCTAAATTACAACTGCAGGGATCTGAGACTTCCATCCGACCCATTGCGGAAGCCCTGGAAGGGAAGTGGGGATTCGAGGGACTGTTGAGCAGAGAAGGGGCACACTTCCTTGGGTGGGACATGCATGTGGGGAATGAGGGACTGTAGGCTGTTAGTTGAGTGAGCACACGAGACAAAGTCTTTCCTGTTGTTCATGAGCCTTTAGCCTGGTTAGGAACCCCTTTACCCGGGTGGAGTTTAGTCCCAGCTTAGGGGTGACTCATTGTTGAGAGTGATGAACAGTGTGGTCTAAGGCTGGGAGGTTTGTGGAAGGTCTGCACGCAGTTGGTGATATTCTCATAAAGATAAGTGTCAATTGTGTGATTAATTTACATGCTGCATTGTTATTCACGTGTTATTTTTATGGGTTTATCCTATGCGTTATTATAACTGTTTGTATGCTTATGGGTATTGCAAGTATATGCTGCATGTATATGTTTACGACTATTTCAATGTGAATCCATGCATTTACATAGTGTATTTGTCTGTTCACATTTTATATATTAAGATTCCGCAATAATTTTGTGTGTGCATATGTTTTAATTGCATGCAGTTAGAAAATTATATGAGACATAACTTATTTAGGATGCCAAGTATGTTACAATATGTTTCGCACAAAGAACAAATGTGTTCTCCGACATAGCGTGGCCCAACATGAATGGTCGGGGACGTTACAAATTGGTATTTGAGCATGATAGAGTGTTCTGGAGTAGCATGGCCTGGCCTGTTGAAGTCTGGGAATGTTACAAAGATGGTTTCAGAGCTAAGTAAAGTGTTTGAGGATTGGCATGTCTCGGCCGGTGTGAGTCTGGGGTGTGTTACAAATTGGTATCAGAGATTTAAAGGGCTATAGTCATAAGTGTTGGTAGAATTTCCCGACCTTTGGAGGGTCGGGATGTTACACCAATGTACATGGGTTGTAGTGGAGCAGCTTGCGTATACACATGCTGTATAGTGTGCAAGATGCGTACATGTGGAATAATATTTATTTTTGGCTCTGGATTTTATAAACAGGGAAGATAAGTCTGCATGGGGAAATAGAAAAAGGCCTTATGTGCAAGATTGCATAGGGTGAGGTAAATCTTGCTATAATAGATGCCCCCTAATGTGTGAGGTCAGAGGATTATCTACGATGGATGAAATACATTATAAACAACCCAGAAGTGGAGTGATGGGGAACCAACTGGAAGAACTAGTGGCTCATTACATCCTGCACTGACTTTGCACACATGGCTGCCAATAAAATTACACTACAGATCCATATGAAAATATACCAAACAAGTGTCCGTGGCCATGAATAGGAAAATACAAATGTGGTTACATGCCAGTAGTTGTCATAGTCACGATTAAGGCCCAGTAGATCCAGTCTCAAAACCAATCTGAAGATATCTATATACAATGGAGTACAATTTGATCTCCCATGATCATTGAAGTCGTATAGGTACTGGTCCAATGAAAAGGAAACAACAACTCAGGAAAGATGCAACCACATAGTGATGTCTTCAAGTATTCTACACAATCTTCCAAGGGTGCAAGTCTACATTATGTGAATAAAGGATTTGAGGTCGAACACATTGAGACATCGTTTGATTACTGGTCATTGATGTATATCGTTAACAAACACTAGACAACCTACCAATAATAAAAGTAGGTATCAAGGCACTAAGTAAATTCTTACAAGTGTGGATAAAGGAGTCAGTGTCGAACACCTGAAGAATCCATCGATCAGGAGACATTGATGTATTTCCAACTGTTAATGGTGAGAGAGCCTGCCACTAATGACTGCAAGCCTCAAGGTACTCATAAGACTCTAGGTCCTGATTCCACAATAAATGAGATAAAGTTGATGGAAAGAGACCTACTGAAAGGAGAGAATTAAGGCATATCTCATCAGTCAGCACGAGGTACAAAGCAGGAGCTTCATGATTTGGTGGAAATCGAATGAATAACAGGTTCACGAACCAATGAATCTGTGCATCTTTTGCGTGCGCCAAGTGCAAGCGGTACATGAAAAAGACCCTCTGAATAACAACCAATGATGAAAATTGCTGACAAAGGCAAGGAAACCACCAATAAGGCTAATGGCATCTAAGACACTGCATGAATCCCAATGTGTGAATAGATGTCTTGCTGTCGAACATAAGGGAAACCACCCAGTCAATGACCAATGATGAAGTGTCGACTGCTGGGTTCAAGGTTACCTACTAGTGATGAAAGTAGGACCATGGTGCATGATAGGACTCCAGTATCACATGATTCCGAGACACACTGAGGGTATGGCCGACATGCAAAGTCAAGAGTTTTGAGAAGTGGCCGACACAGGTTGATAGACATCCTTTGAACAAGATCATGAGACATATGGAGGACTCCGACAACATATACCCAATGATGAAACCATGAGATGTAGGAGGCATCAATAAAACTCTCTATAGGGACTAGAAGAGTAACCAGTTGGTAGAGAAGACTTTGTAATGAGTTTAGGTTCCTAAGGCCACGCTAATCCCAAAATTATGATGATGAATGGACTCATATAACTTTGTGCTTTGTTCAAAGGCGACATGACTGCTACCAACATAAGATAATACTCCTTTCCTGCCCGTATTTTTTTGTTTTTTCATAACAAATGAATGCTATGATACATAGGAGGAAACGAGTGTTGCAAGTAAGCAAAACTAGTTCTAGCAGTGAAACATACCTATGCTCAATGCAAGGAGATGCATGAGGGAGATGGACACACGGGGAATGTTCCCTACTGGGTATAGGGTGTCAAATTGCGAAGGATATAAACAACAAGGCTTTGCTTGGTTGAGGATGCAAAACTGCTGAGGCAAACGGTTTATAACGCAAAGCGAGAATCGACTATAGGCTCAATACGACAAGCAAGGGCATGAGATGCAATCACAACTTAATGCCAAAAAATGTCATTTTTATGTCTTTTAGTCTACTTGGTGTGAAAAAGGGATAAACTTGTGCCAAATAGACATATTTTCAAATCCTATTTACGAGTGTGAAAGAGACAAGTTCACTTGAAAATATTTTCACTTTTTGATAATGAGTCAGAAAATAGCTTAACTAAGACTCACGACCTTTCAAGTCCAATTAAATGAGTGTGAAAGGAACAAATCACTCAGAAATCTTTTCGCTTTTTGAAGACGAGTTGGAAAAGAGCTTAAATTAAACTCGGTTGGGAGTCCTCGAGGTGTAAGCCAACATGTTTATGAGTGAGAAATGAGGCTCAGCATAAAGTCATGTGTTAGCTATAAGGGACTCCTGGTCCTAAGGAAAAAATCTCAGCATAAGCACCAAATGAAGTAGAGGATCTAACTAGGGCACCCATGTTTGGTAATTTTCTACCACTTGATAATGACACGACTTATAGCAGATGGAAGGTTCTGTGTGGCAACAAATGGGTTCATACCTAAGGCATAAAAGTGACAATTATAGGACGATGAAAAAATGCATGATGGAATGGATACCTATCCTATATGTTGGGTAGTGAAAATACCTGCCCAAGGCGATGAACGACCTACACAACGTTGAAATCCATAAGAGTCCCTGGATAAAACTACAAAAAAACCAACTCAATCCACCTTTGTATTAGTCCATTAGGTGAAAAAATGGCTCAAACTATAGAAAGTGGGTAAAAGTTGTTTATAAATAGTAATAAAACCAAAAAATACTATACCATTTTGACATTTTACCCAAACAGTGTAAATTTGAACAAAATACCTTCGAGATTCAAACGACGATTGTGGGAGCATCAGGCAACGAAATCAAAAATCATTTGGACCAGGTAAATCTACTTCCCTTCCTCTTCATTTCCAGTGGATTAAAATTTTAAATTAGGTTCCAAATTTTTAGTAATTGAGGGCGTAAAATGTAAAATTCGGTGTACACAGGCTGTCTTTAATAGGGTCACGTATACGATGGGTTATACGCGCCTGTGGAAACCACAAGGTGTGTATACCCAACCCTATACATGATTGTCAGTGTAGTAACTCATGTACATGCACGCAGATAATGAATTTTAAGGATGCTAACTCAAATTTTGACTTGTCCTTGGGAAGATGGTTCTTGAATGGAGAGAAAGAGAGCATGAGGAGGTCGATGCTGTTGTGCATTGAGGCCCAAATGGCCTTGAAGAGACGTGGTCTATATAAATTTTGGACACTCAAAGGAATGAGGGCCCAAGTGAGGTTGCTTGAAATGCTAGTGGGTTACTAGGACCCTGAGAGTGAAAGATTCAATCTCGATGGGCAACTATTGAGAATTGAAGTAGAGGATATCTACTTTTTGACTGGACTATCACGTCCGGGTGAGGTTGTAAACCTTAAATCAGGGGGAGCAGGGAGAAAAATGGAAATCGTGGAGTACATTGACACCCACTGTGTAGAAGGGACTCCTAAGGCCAAGATTCAACTCCTCATCCGAGCGATAAATAATCTCAGCCTCAAGATTATTGTCCTCGTATTGACCAAGATCACAGGTTCAACCTCGTTTCACCAGGCATAGAGACTGTTCATATTCTATGCATTACAGTGTATGAGACCCATATTCTGCTCATATGTTTTTGGTATTTTTGTATAGTAGAACAAAAGTATTTTCGGATGGTGCTTAAGTACTAACTAGACACTTATGTGACATAGACGTGGGTTCTCAATGACTGGAAGGGTTTCGTCGACTTCGACGGAGGAACCGGGGAGACGAGGCAGTGGGAGGAGAAGCTGAGAGAGTCCTACAAGACGTGCAGGGCAACATGTCTCATTTGATTCATAGGATTCCCATGGTTTAGGTAGAGGATCTTGCCGAAGCCTTGCAACGACAGGTGGTTGGTGTTCCCAGAGCATAGGTACAACTCTTTCGGCATCTCACAAACACCGTGGTTTGTTACCATGACACACATTCGGTGCCACATGCATAGATGTCATGGATATTGTAGTACCGACTGTATATGTATTGAGGGTATTAGCCCCAATTTTGTACTATAAATACCATATTTTGAAATATATATAAAAATGGATCTTCGACTTTACTTATATTTTACAATGTGTACATTGAGATGGTTTTCTTTGCTTTAGTTATGTGACAAATGCCAATCTAAAACAAAATTAGCATAAGCATCAGATACATGATTAGAACTTTTAGGAATGTGATAATATGTAATAAAATCAAATTGTCGTTCTAAAAGATGTACCCGTAGGAATCGTCGGAATAAAGTAGGATCACGCACATGGTAACTGCCATTCAACTGACATACTACTAACTGGGAATCTAGGCGAACCTCTAATGAGTGAATACCATGTGAGATAGCATTGCACAAAAGTTCTATAACAACGCTATATTTGGCCACATTATTCATGGATGGCCCTAGGCATACACCACCTGAAGACACTAGTAGACCCTCGGGCGAGTAAACCACCCAAGTGGTGGAAGAAAAGTTCCGTGTGTGATGACTGGCTCCGTCTGTGAATCCTAGGTAGACCGATGACTACGCTGACATCTGCCAACCAAGTGAAAACTCGATAAGCAAGATGAAGACGAAAATAAAAGGGAAAAGATATATACACTAAATTACTTTAGTATACAAAGAGTTTTGCCCAAGCCTGGGGCTCAAGCATAATACCTTTTCAAGTAGAGCCCATTCCTGGGCTTGACCAACATATTACCTTCATAATAATCTAACACGTAGGCTCCTTTTTGTAAGACACATCACACAATATAAGGACTGTGCCACATGGGTTTAAACTTGCTTGCCCCTAGTGGTTATTTGGCTTGATCATACAAGAGGACCAAGTCACCCTCAACGTACAACCAAGGACAAACATACTTATCATACTGGACCTTGACACGTCTTTTTTTTGCCTCGATAGCCATAGAGGCATCTCAACACTGCTCGTTAAGACTCTCTAGGTGTACAAGGCATTGCTCGAGATCAGAAGTGTTAGGTAGGAGTGCGAATTCCAACTTAAGAGAAGGGATTTCACATTCAATAGGTAAGATCGACTCCACACCGTGTACTAACTGAAAAGGGGAAAAACTGGTGGTAGTCTTGACCAAGGTTCGGTATGCCCAGAGCACGGGATATAGCATAATTTTCCAGTTGGACTTACTCTGGCTGGCAGTTTTCTGCAAAATGGTCTTGAGAGACTTGTTGACGGCCTTTACTTGTCCATTTTCCTAGGGGTGATAATAAGAAGAATGACCATATCTAAACTTCAGGTTATATGCTAGTTCTTCCATCATTTCATTCTGAAAGTGACTGCCATGATCAATGACAATCTCACTCGGGATACCAAACTGGGTGATAATTTGATTGAATACGAAGAAGGCAACAATCTTCCCATCGGATTTAACTGTAGGCATGGCATCGACCCACTTAGTAAAGTAGTCGACGACCACGATAATGTGATGATTCCCCCCAACCGAAGTTGGGTTGTAATCCACAAAGTCTAGCCCCCACTTGGTGAAGGGACCGATGATAATGGGTAAAGAGGGGTTGGATTCAAGCATATTTTTCGAGTGAAGACCTAGCAGGGGTGGCCCTTATTAACTGCTTCAACACAATCTTTAAATATAGTAGGCTAGAAATAATCAGCTCGCAAATTTTTTTGGGCTGTCGCAAGCTCGGATAGATGACCACCTCAAGCCGCACTATGGAAATCGTTCAAAATAGACTTAGCCTCTCTGTGAGTTAAACAATGACACAATATATTGTCTATTCCTTAGTGATACAAAGTGTCACCGATGATAGTATACTTCTTAGCTTGGTACCTTACACGCCGTCGATCATCTCGTGAGAGATGCTGAGGGAACTTCAAAGTTTGAAGATAGAGAACAATGTCTCAATACCAGGGGTCGGACGACAAGACAAGAAAAATGTGTTCATCTGCAAATGAATCAACATCGATAACATCCTCATCTAATCGTGGAAAATCATATATTAACTCTGTGAAGAATAATGATTTCTTGGATTTTGCTGAAGTGAAATCAAGATCAAACTCTTGTAAAATGACAATCGATTTATTATATTTCCCCCCTATGATACGCATGGTAAGGACATATTGAAATGGATTGACATCAACAACCACAGTAGTCTTGCAAAGCAATATATAATGATGAAAACGTTGGACTGCGTGAATGGAAACCAAAGCTATCTTTTCAACGTGAGAATAATTAAATTCATGACTGACTAAGTTTCGACTAAGATAGTAGATGACATGCTCGCAAATCTCATCATCCTCCTGAACTAGAACCATACCAATTGTCTCCTCAGACGCGATGATGTATAGCAAGTAATCTCTACTGTAGTTAGGGGACTTCAGTAGAGGTGCTGATACCAAGTCTTTCTTCAAAGCATCGAAAGACTCCTGGGCTCACTCATGCCAGATAAAATGGGTGTCCTTCTTCAAAAGACACATGAAACCCTTAGTGACATTGACATAATTCACTATAAACCGACGTAAAATGTTAGCTTTCCCCTGCAAACCTTGAAGTTGTCTAATCGTGTGCGGGGGAGGCAATCAAAGTATTGCCTCAACCTTTAACGGATCCACCATGATCCCAATCTCAGAAACTAGAAAACCCAAAAGATGACCAGACTTAACACATAAGATGCACTTGTGAGGGTTCAATCGGATTCTATTAACAACATCTTTAAAAAACAATCCGAAGGTGCATAACATAATCCGCTCTGTTACGAGAGTGAGCAACAAGATCATCAAGGTAAGCTTCGACTATGTTCTTAAGATTGTGAAAAGTGAAATTCATGACACATTGGAAGGTTGCTTCGACATTTTTAATGTCAAAAGGCATTTTATGGTATGCGAAAGTACCCCAAGGACAAATAAATAACGTTTTGTGGTGATCCTCAGGTTTAATTTGAATTTGGTTATACCCTAAAAATCCGTCCATAAAAGAAAATACTTCGCTTCCCGCACACTTGTCGAGAATCTGATCTATGAAAGGTGTCAGGAAGTTTTCTTTAGGATAGGCCTTGTTCAGGTCATGAAAGTCCATACACACACAGATGGTTCCATGTTTCTTTTTCACAGGAACGGGATTGGATACCCATTCAATCAAGGGAACCGGGTAGATGAAGCCAACAACTTCTCCACCTCTGCCTTAATAATAGGGGCCTTCCGGGGGATTACAGCTCTAAGATGTTGTCTAACAGGTTTAGCATCCAGATACATTCTAATCTCATGCTTGACAATACGAGGGTCGATTTGTGGCATCTCTTCATATGAACAAGCAAATACATCTCGAAATTCCTTGAAGAGTTCAATGTAGATCATGATTTCTTCTAGCAAAAAATCCGCACTGATATATACATTTTCAATCTTGCCATGGGTACGAGAGATATCGATCGTGATGGTAGGATAAATACTCGCCATGTTTCCTTCGGCATAAATTCCTTACGTATAAATTGGAACTACGGCGTGATCGACTATCTCACTCAAAGTAGATTGAAAGTCATCTTGCTCGATTCTTTGAAGCTCTGGGAGAAAATAAGAGCAATGGTGCATATCATCCCAAGGTCTGTTGGAACCATGCATGGCTTCAATGATAGCTTCATCCGAAGGAAAAGTCTCATCGAGGAAGTCATGTGAACAAGATAACGAAGTGACCCACACATGCCTAAGAACGGGATCGTCCTTGTCCGTCGGTGAGGTAACAGGATCACGATCGACGGAAGAGTCAAGAAAAACTTGATACATAATCTCTGTTGCCGATAGTGGCATGGCCATTCCAGCATGCAACTGACCTTCACAAGACGAAGTCGGGGAAGGTAGGGTCCACAAATCATTAAAATAAGAACTGTGGAAAGAAATGGACCTTCCTGTCGAGATGAGCCTATTGGACATGGAATAAACGTGGTGACTTGGTGCCGTGAAGTCGAAAGTACCCATAAGGGAAAAATACATTACAAAACCGATATTCTCAGTTGCCGACTGAGAATTGTTGATCACAGGGATCGACGGTCCAACATATGCTTGAGGACTAGAGTACGCAAAGGGTAACTGGTCGATCGTCACAATATTCCCTTCATGAGGAAAACAAAGAGTGTGGAAGATGGATGATACGAATACGACCATAACATAGGTCCAATTGCGTCCTAGTAACAAGTTATAATCAAGAGGTGCATCAACTACCCCGACCTCCACCTCGACCATATTCCCACCTAAATGGACTGGAAAGGTGGGAAGAATACCGTGAGGGTGGAAGGAATGACCTTCAAAAGCAGTCAACATGTTCGATGACTTAGAAAGAGTCAGAGAATCGAGATCTTTCCAATAGATCAAAGACATCACACAAGTCTCAACACCTTCATCAACAACTGTGTGTTTGATGGTATAATTTGAGTACTCCACGTGGATTTGGAAAGCCACATGGTAAGGAAAGCGAGGATTCACATTTGTAACATCAAACTTGATGACTTTTGAGCCACTGGGTTCTAGAGCTTCTAAAGTAGATAGTAAGGCATTCCTCTATGAAGGACATGTCTGGAGTACCTCCAAATTTGACATCACACAAGGGTTTTGACGTAGGTCCTCAACGACAGAGTAGTTCTGGGCGGCTCTAGCATTTGGATTGTGGGTAGAGTGCTTGAGTACTCCTTTCGGAAAACAAGGCGATGGCTCTGGTTTCTTAATCTGTAAAGTCATCTCCGGAGGAGGAGGAGGCGATTGTAGACCAGGAATAGCTTGTGAAGAGATATAATCTCGATATTGAGTGGATACATTGACTTTCACATCGACCATATTGATACACAAACGATCGCCATCTTTCAACGACAGGTTTTGACTCCCACCAGCTGCATTTTCGGCATTTGAGGAAATGGAGGCCATGTGCTGATTATGTGGGAATGGATTCGTCAACACAAAGGGCATAAATGGGTAAGGTTATCATCTGTGAAAATCTAACAGGGAAAATTCACCTTACGTCTTTCTTGTTTTCCCTCTCCAACATTATTATTCGTCTTTTCATTATTACCATTGTCCTTGGGTTTATTATTATTTTTCCCACCCTTACGATTATTACGTCCTTTCTTCTTATTATCGCCTGGTTGTTGATTACCATTTCGTTTGGCCGATGATTGCACATAGTGTACATCCACCGGCTGAGTGTGGTTGGAAGACACAGATGAAGCTTGCCCTCCGACAGATTGGTTTAGAGACAACACTTTCATATGGCTTGTCACTGAGTCTGCAGACTTTACATTGGCGGTACCTACATTTCCATCGACATGAGGTCTGGGCTTTTGTCTAGGGTTGTAATTTGACCGTGGTGCGTCTGGAAGATTGTGGTATAAAATCCCAGACTGAGCATATATGAGATCTAACTATTGGGCTTTAAATATCGCTTCTTCCTCAGTGGAAACCCCGACTGTTGAAACATCCTTTGAGATAGGAGGGTGCAAAGACTTAAGGAACCATTCTAAAAGAAAGGCAGAGGGTATAAGAGTCTTAATCAACCTCTTCCATCTATGCCACTCCTGGATATGAACTAAGATATGAGTGGCGGTGTCCTGGCATAAAGTCAACGAAATTTCTAGGCCAACATCGTAATGAACCGACAATTGGAAGTGGTTAAGAAAGACCAATACCATATGAATAAAGGTCCCATATGCCCCCCTAGGTAGCTCGATATACCATTTCACAAAAACTCCAATAAGGGTGTATTGAAATATTCTTAATTGAATAGAATCATCATTAAGGGAATTCGAGGAGCACCATAGGTGAAAGGTAGTAACGTTATCACCAAGATCCTCGCCATTCTTACCCTTGAACTTTGGGATGTCCGAGGGAAGCTTGGTTGGGATGGGGGGCCATGTAGGATCATGAATCACAGGGTCGTTCATTAACTTAGACAAGTCTAGCAGATTAAGCGTGGCTAGAAAAGGGAGACAGGGTTGCGACATCTGGCTCCAAGCTCCTGGGAAAGATTGTGCTTGAGGAACTACAACCCATCTAGGGTTCTGGTAAGCACCATGGCCCTATCCGGTATTATAAAGGCCTCCTCTGGGTTGATTCATAAAATGTTGGTTGGGCATCATTCCAGTAGGAATGTTTTGTTGGGGGTTATAAAAGTTTCCCCCAGCCAGATTGGATCTGGGTTGGGGGTTTCCCAAAGCATGAAACTGACCTCCTCCGGGTGGGAATCCAGAGGATATAAGTGGATTCTTCATGCCAAATGTATTGGTTGAAATCAACAGAAAGGAGGTAGGGGTATAGGATAGAACTTGAGTATAATCTTGCCCGCCAGGTTGGTTGTTCCACCCAGAAGCAGGAGGATTAGACCCGAGGTTAAAAGCAGGAATACCTCCCATATTAGGATTCATTTGAGGGATTTGAGAACCACCAAATGAAAATGGAGTGTAGGGAGGTGTAGTGCCCCCAAGCCTAATGCTAGCATTAGGGTCAGCAACTGGGATGGTGCTCGAAAACTGTGAAGTAAAGTTTGACATAACATAAGAAAAAGGACTAGAAGCCATAGGGATGGACTGAACATTATAGCCCAGTGAGTGTCCAAGAGACCCAAAAGGGTTTGAGGCAAGAGATTGAGCATTCACTATAGACCGAGCCATAATAATGATAGGTACCTTCAACACTACAACCATTATGGTTGCAGGATTCAAAGGGGTGCCATTAACTATAGTGGGTGTGGGAGTTGAAGGACTCCTAGTGTTCAAAATACTAGGTTCAATACTCATCCTTGTTTAGAGTTATGTGTGTGTACCATGCCTAATAACTCTACGCCTTTTAGAAGGAAAAGACTTGAAATCTGGTGGTAATTATAATAAGCGACGGGACCGATGGGGACGCTGGTTCGACTCCATGATGATTTAAGAATATAAAGATGAACAATCAATCCAAAGGCCAACTAGTAATCAAAGAGCACACCAAAAGTCAAACGACCAATATGCACCCAAACGGGGTAAAGTGGCTGAGAGTGGCCTCCCTCCCTAAAGAAAGTATGTCTTTCCCAAGAGGGGCCTGAGACTCCCTGCTAAAGATCGAAGGTAACATAATTGGTTATAAGGGCCCTTGTGGGCTTAACAACCAGTCGGTTAGATCTCACCATAGAGGTAATCCTCCATAAAGGCTGTGTGTTTTCCGACCCTTATTTGACCCAGGTTACTTGTAGAATAACCCCTGCAAGTAACCTATGAGACACCTAAGTCAAGCAACTAATAAACCACTATATAACCGATGCACATGCGAGTAGTCGTAAGTCGGGTCCATTGGATGGGCAGGGTAGCAAAGCCCGAAACCTTGAAAGTACTACCTCTCATAGAGGTAAAGGCACTAGCAAGATCCCCCGATACAAATAGATCCCCAAAAATATCTCTGATGCTAGGAAAGTAATAGGGGGATATCCCTTCAACCGACTTCACGGGACCTCGTGATTAACTCTGGTGTGAGCGGAGTCTCCCGATCTTACCAATTATACAATGGATTTCTCCACTCCCTGTCTCAGACACATATGTTGATTCAATTGCCTTGGAGAAGTTTACTGACAAAATTCTATTCCAAGGCACTAAATCCTAAGCTAGTTTCTGCACCCTAGAAAATAAAATCGTGACTAATCAATTTTAAATTATAGTGTTAGTTTTAGTGGCCGTGATTACTCAAAAATGTATGGTAGTGAAACTCATGATGTTATGACTCTGCAAGAAAAGAAAATATGAAAATAATGCAAAGTCCTAACTTTAAATTTCAATGAATGATATGCTTCTAATAACAAATGCAATTTTCAATTTCAACTCTGCAATTCTGAAGTAAAAATGCAACCTTTCATTATATGCGCTAAGCTAATGACAAGGAATCAAAAGACAAAAATTCCAAGAAATGCAAAACACCTATTTTTTTTTGTATTTTCAATATAATAAAAATGAAAATGCATGGATTGAAAAGTTACTTGATATATAACCCTACTATGTATAGAAAGAGACAACTCAAGCAGGATACCAAGCATCATAACACCCAGACCAATACATAAGGACAATCAAAATGAAAAGATGACGAGAAAGACTCCGCCCAGAAATTCAACCAAAGACCGGTTTCCTGTCATCCTACAAGCACTCAACAGACACTACAGAGACCCAAGAAGGCTAAAAAAACTTCAAATCCCACCCAACAACCACTAGACCAAGAAAATATGCAAGGCAAGTTGATGTACGCGACTGTTTGGGCAAACAAAGCATATGTACGCAGCTTGGAGAGGGACATCCTACATATATATGCGACTGTCAAGGCAAAAAACGTGTATATGTTCCAGAACAAGGCTAGGAAAGGGAGAAAAGACGAAAAACTCAGACCCAAAGTGAATAGAGGCTATCAAGCAATGATACAACAAGAAACACAATAGGAATGGAGCAATCTAAAGAGAAAAGTACTCTAGAGATTTTGGGTTTGATCCCCAGTGGAGTCGCCAATTCTGTTACGAGGAAAATCTCTCTATGGCTAGGGTAAACCACAACAGATGCAAATGATTGCAGAAATCAACTCAATCCCAAAAACATGCTATATAAACTAATATGCAAGCGAGATAAGAAAGAGGCCTACCTCGTCCAGATGTTTGATGAAGTCCACCGTTGAGCACTTTGACCCAAAGCTATATACCTGCAACTAGTTCTCAACAAACAAGAAAATAAAGCATATGGTGATAATATAAAATGTTAGCACATTAGATAGCATAATCCATTAATATACATAACAAATACGCCCATGGATAATAACTCAATATATTTGCAAGATATCAATTGGACAGGAAAGGAGTATTTCTATTAATAAATGATCAGAAGAAGTGAAAATGTTACAGAATTTTGTGTCGACACGGTTCGAAATCGAGAAACTAAGTTCCTTCCAGCTGGGCCTCCACCACTTCAATCCTCCACCAAAGGCAAGCTCATAAGAGAGAAACAATGAGGTTCTCAATCAATAAGGGAAGAGCTTGGGGGTTGAACACCGTGTTTAGAATTAAAGGACAAGGATGCAGACTCAATATGAAGTAAATAATTTCTCCAGAGTAACTTTTCTCTCAAAGTTGAATTCTTCCTCTTCTTTCCATAGCTCGGAATTGGCCCATTTATAGCCTTCAAAATGGAACTGAAGGGCCAAGTCAGAACGTTTCCAGTCTATGGAAGGCCAAGGATCATAGATCTCTTGTTGTGACATGGAAACCCAATATTAATTTTCATTTTCTAGCATGAATCCCGATGTACGTGAGCTGTAGTGGAGCAACCTACGTATACTCATGCTGTATAGTGTGCAAGATGTGTACATGTGGAAAAATATTTATTTTTGGCTCTGGGTTTTATAAATAGGGAAGATAAGTTTGCATGGGGAAATGGAAAAAGGCCTTCTGTGCAAGATTGCATAGGGTGAGACAAATCTTGCTATAACACTTAAGAGCAAATTTTTTGACAAGATTTTGGCCTACAAGGCCCTTGTAGAAAAGAAATCTAGACATCAAATTCAAAATTTAAGAACAAATAATGGAGGAGAATATGTGAACAATAATTTTAAAATTTACTGCACTACACGGGGCATCCAAATGCAACACACTATTCCATATACACCACAACAAAATGGTATGATGCATACCCCCCTTCTCTCCTAAGGGCTGCGCGACCTCCCGATCTAGGATCGATCAAGAAACCTAGTCTGATTGACTCTTCAGTCCCTCAAGGACCTTCAATCAACTGAATAGGCCCTCTTTCCCTTAAGCCGTAGGTTATATGGAACCTACGGGCTTCTCCTTAATGATTTAAAAGCCTCAACATATTTAGGTGCTAGCTCTTCTAGTTAAGCCCTCTCTTTACGTGACCAAGGTTGTGACCAATCGCCTAATTGAAAGGCATGTCAGGACTTCGTGTATCGGGTATTTGCGTGTGAGTCACCTCGACTTTCCCGACCTCCAAAATACTGACAGGAGCCTAGCGCATGGTAGTCCCTCTATTCTCCTTCACCGATGTGGCCTTTCTCTATGACCACTCGTCTAACTCAAAAGGCATTTTGTTTGCTTGCTCGTCCTTCCAAAACCTAAACTTACAAGTTCTGATCACCATATCAACAGTTCACAATCTCCACGATCCAATGGTCCTGATCTCCTTTTCGTGTATCGGGACTTTGCGTTTCATGAAGTTGGAAGGCTGATCACTTCTCTCCTCCGATCCTTGATATCCCAAAATTCATGTGTGCCAGATCAACGACTCACAACTCCTCATGATCCAACGACTCAGATCAACTCTTCACAAATTAGTACTTCATGTTTCTCAAAGTTGGGAAACCACTCATCTCCCTTCTCCGATATCTCCTTTTCTTTGGGTAATAAACAGTCCAGATCTCCCCTCGATTCGATGGTTCAGATTAAACAAACTCTGTCAACGCACTCCTTGTGAACTGTGTGCACACCTTGCACCACTCAGGAAGAAAAATGATTTTAAATTTTATGCAAACATTTCAAAGCTACATGCACTCATAGCAAGATTCATTCATTCCTGAAATATTACGACAACAATAGGGAAATTGCAAACAATATTCACACCATACATTGGGTCAATTTTCCTCTGTTATCTTCATTCAAAAATCAAGAAAATGGTTACAGTAAAATTCAAACAACAATCACTGCTCTGAGATTCCTACTTGCTCACAACTATCGTAACCCCCCTTTATGGTGTACAAAACCTCTCTTTATACAAAAGAAACAACCTAACTGCTACCTAATTGTGGTTACATCAAGACTAGGGTTAACTTCCTAGGTCACGCGTGCTCATTCTGTCTATGTGTCTGATATTTCCTTTTATTGTTTTCTATCATCTTCAAAATATTTGCAGTGCTGGCTATTATTTGAGACCCCGGATTGGTCCTTAGGTGCTGAGTTTTCCTGCCATGTGTACTTGCTGATGATGCTCCTGCATCATACTCCCCTGGGAAAAAATTCATGGACTCCTGTCCATGAGCTCCTGCACCGACTTTCCATGCTTCTGGATAAAAACTTCACTCTCCCAACTGGCATCTTCTATTGGATGTCCCTTCCAATTGACCAGATACTCAAAATAGGTCTTTCTTCAGGTCTTCTTACCAATCCTCTAATCAACGATCTTTTCCATCTGTGGTTTTTCTGCTATAGGCATTTGTTTCTCCCATTGAATATTCTCTTGATATTCTAATCCCTCTGTGTCATCCTTCCTGTAAGGATACATGTATGAGATGTTGAATATGGGCAATATGCCCACATCATCTAGTAGCTCGATCTCATAGGCGTTTGCATCAAACTTCCTCAAGATCTTACATGGCCCTATCTTCTTCATCTTTAGCTTGTTATATGTCCCCATAGGGAACCTATCCTTTCTGAGATGTGCTAGAACCTAATCTCCTATTTCAAATTGAAGTTCTCTGCGATGTTGATCAACTCTGCGTTTGTACTCTTGGCTAGAATTCTGCAATTGCCCTCTGATATGGCTATGGAGCTTCTGCAGGAAAATATTCTGCTCCAACGCTCCTTATCTCACTCTGTTCCAAGTCTCTCAACTTAGATACTCCCCTGGGTTGCATTCCATACAATATTTGGAACGAGCTCTTCCCAGTGCTCTTGTTTTGTGTTTCGTTGTATGCAAACTCTGTTTGTGGCGGAATCTGATCCCACTGATTATGGTGCTCGATGACCAGATTCCTCAATAAGTTTCCCAGACTTCTATTTACCACCTCAGTCTGTCCATACATCTAAGTGTGATAAGCTGAGATGAATGAAAAATATGCCCCTAACTTTTTCCACATTGTTCTCCAAAAATGAACAACAAATTTTGTGTCTCTGTTCGAGACAATGCTTTTGGGTAGGCCATGAAGTCTCACAACTTCCTTAAAGAATAGATTCACAACATGTGTTGCATCACTGGTCTTTTGGCATGGGATAAAGTGTGCCATATTTGAAAATCTATCCACCACCACAAATATGGAATCAAATCCTTTTTGTGTTCTTGGTAGTCCCAACAAAAAATCCATGCTTATTGCATCCCAAGGTCTCTCTGGTATGGGCAATGGTTGATACAATCCAACGTTCTATCTTTTACCTTTTGCATGTTGGCAGATTCTACACCTGTTCACGAATTTTATCACATCTATTCTCATACTTGGCCAATAGTATGAACTTCTCAACTGTGTAAATGTCTTATCATGGCCGAAATGTCCAGCCAATCCTCCACTATGTTTTTCCTTCAAAAGGTTATCTTTCTTTGAGCATTTTGGTATGCACAATTGATTTCCCTTGAACATCAATCCCTCTTGAATCATATACTTTGTCTAGTGGCTTCTATCTCTCAACACAAGATTCACACATTCTTTGTATGCCTCTTTGAAATATGCATCCTCACTGTACATTTCCTCAAGGTGTTCCAACCCTAAGGTCTTTACCTGAAATTCCTGCAGAATCAAACATCTCTTGCTCAATGCATCCACAACTTTGTTAGCATTCCAAACAATATGTTTTATGACAAAAGTAAAATTCTGCATAAACTCAATCCACTTTGCATGCCTCTAATTCAATTTTTCCTGTCTGGTTATGAATTTTAAATCTTGGTTACCTCTATACAAGACAAATTCTTGTGGGACAAGGTAATGTCTCCATTTCTTTAGGGCTTGGATTATGGCATAAAAATCCTTGTCATAGGTGGAGTATTTTCTCTTAGTATCATTCTGCTTCTCGCTGAAGTAAGCAACAGGTCTATTTTCCTGGCTCAAAACTCGTCCAATTGCAACACCACTTGAATCACATCTCACGTGAAATGTCTTCTCAAAATTTGGCAAGACCAGAATTGGTCTCTCTATTATTTTCTCCTTCAATATATTGAATCTTTTCTCGGCCTCCTCTGTCCATTTAAAATACTTGTGCCTTTTCTTCACTGTATCCATCATTGGTGCACAAATTCCACTGAAATCTCTGATGAACTTCCTATATAAATTCGCTAATCCATGGAAGCTTCTTACCTCGAACATGCTCCTGGGTGATGGCCATTCTTTGATTTCTTTCACCTTCTCCGGATCCATCTTCAGTTCATTTGAAGAGATCACAAAACCCAAGTAGATGAGTTCTGTCTTCATAAAAGAGGATTCTTTAGATTTATCAACAACTTCTCCTGCTATAGTCTCCTCATCACTAGTGTTAGGTGCCTCAAATGCTCCTCCTTAGTCTTGCTAAAGATCAATATATCATCCAGATACACAACCACAAACTTGCCAATGAAATCTTTTAGTATTTCATTCATCAAACTCATAAAATTACTCGGGGCATTGGTTAATCCAAATGGCATAACAAGCCACTCATACAAACCTTCATTTGTCTTAAAGGCTATCTTCCACTCATCACCTTCCCTCATTCTGATTTGGTGATATCCACTTTTCAAATCTATCTTAGAAAAGAAATTTTCTCCACTTAAACAGTCCATCAAATCATTTATTCTTGGCAAAGGGAATCTATACCTGATAGTGATCTTGTTGATGGCTCTCGAGTCTGTAGACATTCTCCATCCTCTATCTTTCTTTGGACTCAACACAATTGGTACTGCACATGGACTCAAGCTCTCTCTGACCAAACCCTTGTCTAACAATTCCTGGACTTGGTTCTTTACCTCCTCATTCTCTCGAAATGTCAATCTGTATGCTTCTTTGTTTGGCAGACTTTCTCTTGTTATCAAATATGATGATTGATACTTCTGATGAGTGGCAATGAGTTAGGAAGCCCATCCACCACTATGTCAACAAAATTCTCTGACAATTCCTGAACTTATTTAGGCAAATCATCTATCAAAGTACTAGTAAGGATAACTCTGGGTTTCCTCACCACAACAAACAACATCCCCTGTTCTTTCTTGACTTCTTTCAGGAGTTCCTTCCTTCTCATGAGAGGTATGCTTGTGCTGGCTTCCTCTTTCACTTTATTCTCCTCTATTGGCAACAACATGTGTGTCCTACCATTCTTCTCCAAGGTGTATGTATTCTTTCTCCCATCATGAATGACATTCTTGTCAAACTTCCATGGCCTTCCCAACAAAATATGGCATACATCCATGGGAATCACATCACACATAATTTCATCTCTATATCCTCCTATCTTAAATTCAACCAAGCATTGTTTAGTAACCATTACTTGATGTCCTTTTTCCAATCATGAGACTTTATATGGCTCTGGGTGTGCAGTTGTCTCTAGCTCCAATTTCTCCACCATCTTCGTGGATACTAAGTTATCAATGCTCCCACTGTCAATGATCACCTTGCATACTCTGTCATTAGTCTTGCAAGCTGTCCTGAATAGACTATTTCTCTGCACTAGCCTTTTAACTTCTGCCTCTAGTTTTAAGAGAACCTTTCTCATCATTAGGGATGTTCCATCCTCTGCTCCTTCTACTTCAACATTCCCTCTTTGTGCTTCCAAATTGTGAGCTTCTCCTACTTCTTTCTTTTTCTCAGGGCAATCCCAAGACATGTGTCCTGTCTTTCCACATGCATAACACCTTATTCCTCCTCCACCTCTTCCTGTAGAAGAGTTTCTTCCACCACCCTGTCTTCCTTGGGAATTTTCTCCTCTTTCCGAGTGACTATGTGGAGTTTCATCCTCGTCCTTGGGAATATGTGCTTTTTCATGGTAAACTCCCTTACCTTTGTTCATGGCTGAGATTTTAGCTCTACCTCATTAGCTTTGTTTTCTAGCCAACTTCTCTTCTGCCTTCAACGTGAACTGATAAGCATCCTCCACTGTCCTTACCGACATCATGATAAGCTCATCCTGTATTTCATACCTTAGGCCATTTATATACCTGACAACTTTTTATTCATCCCTCTCTCTCTGTTCGGCTCTGATGTTTATCTTGTAGAAATCCTATGTGTATTCTTTAATTTTCATACCCTTCTATCTCAGGTTATGTAGCTTCCTGAATAGATTGATATGATAATCTTTGGGCATGAATTTAGCCTTCAACTTGGCTACCATTATGTCCCAATTCTTTATCTTATGTTTGCCTCTACTTCTCCTCTTAGCCTGTAGTTCATCCCACCACAGTGCTGCATGTCCTTTAAGCCTGGTGACATCATGTCTCACCCTTTTCTACCCATCGACGTCTTCATAATCGAAATATTTTTCCATGG
Source organism: Picea engelmannii (assembly GCA_009831015.1). Classification (NCBI taxonomy): domain Eukaryota; kingdom Viridiplantae; phylum Streptophyta; class Pinopsida; order Pinales; family Pinaceae; genus Picea; species Picea engelmannii. The sequence goes on along the minus strand of ML812100.1, from coordinate 929 downwards.
ACCTTATCCAATCCAACAACTCTTCACCATCCAAATTGCCTTCATACATTGGGACCTCTATCTTGGCTCTAGCTCCCAATATAAAAATTACTCTTAGCAAGCATTCTTCGACAACGTGTTCCCCTGCAGCTTCTTCGACTTCTACATATTCGCTATCTGCATCGCTGATGTCTCCAACATTAGGTGCTCTTCTCTGTGTTGCTTCCATCGCTTCCAACCTTGCACAAAGTTCTCACATCTCTCTTTCTACAACACGATTGGCTAAAGGTGGCTCCCCTCACCTCCTTGGTGGCATTTTGTTGTCTGTCTCTTACACACAGAGTACAACTTCGAGTTATTTTTCTCCTTCACATGAAATATACAGACGGAAATAAACTCTGATGCCACTTGATGCAGACCCCCCTTCACTCCTTGCATAAGACTCTTACGCAAGATATGGATTCGTGTGAATGAATGTGCACTCCTTGCAGCAATCACTTTTCACTTCTTGCAAAGGAAATCTTATGCTATTTCTTCTGAGCTTTACGAGTCGAAACAGACCCTGTCAACGCACTCCTTACAGATTGTGTGCACACCTTGCACCACTCACGAAGAAAAGAGATTTTAAATTTTATGCAAGCATTTCAAAGCTACTTGCACTAGTAGCAAGATTCATTCATTCTTGAAAGACTACGACAACAATAAGGAAATTGAAAACAATATTCACACCATACATTGGATCAATTTTCCTCTGTTATCTTCATTCAAAAATCAAGAAAATGGTTATAGTAAAATTCAAACAACAATCACTGCTATGAGATTCCTACTTGCTCGCAACTATCGTAACCACCCTTTAGGGCGTACAAAACCTCTCTTTAGACAAAATAAACAACCTAAATGCTACCTAATTGTGGTTACATTGAGATTAGGTTTAACTTCCCAGGTCACGC
>ML812099.1:86057-101722 GCA_009831015.1 Picea engelmannii | reverse complement strand
ATCGTTGTTATCTTCAGAGGATCCCAAATATCAAGAAAATGTGGTAACTGCATTTCTAATTTTATCTATTTACGAGAGGAATAAAGCTAAAATAATGCAATCTGGTGCATTACAGCCAATCATCAATGTTCTCAGAAATGGATGCAGTATGGAAGCTAGGGAGAATGTCGTTGCAACGCTCTTCAGCCTTTCCTCTGTTGATGAATATAAGAAAGTGATTGGAGAGATACCAGAAGCCATTCCAGCCTTGTTAAATCTTCTTCGGGACAGAACTGTCAGAGGAAAAAGGGATGCAGCTACTGCCTTGTTTAATCTTTCACTTTTTCATGGAAATGTTCTATAGGTAATAGCAGCTGGGGAATTTCCTCTGCTAATTAATGTATTGACAGATGACACCCCGGGTCTTACAGACAATGCAGTTTCTCTTCTTGCTGTTCTGGCGAATCAATTAGAGGGATTTCTTGCAATTTGTGAAACCTCTGCAATCCCTCTAATTTTCAGCCTTATAAGATTGAGTTCTACTTCACCTAAATGCAAGGAGAATTGTGTTGCTGTTTTGCTATCCTTGTGTTGCAGTGGAAGTGACAAAATTGTAAATAGCTTGTGGAAATTGCAATCATTAATGCCTTCTCTGTATAATATTCTTACATCTGGTACTCCTAGAGCAAAAAGGAATGCTAGATTTCTTCTCAGAATTCTTCACAGCTGGGAGCCTTCAAGTACTCCCCAAACAATTCTTTCATACGAGACTGAAAATTCCGTCACTACAATGCACTAGCATCGGAAGTTTTTGGTTTACTTTACATTTCTTTCCATAGAGACTTTCTGATTTTTTTCTATGTGAAGCATCTGCTACCAATTCATGCAATTCTTTCCATGGAGACTTTCTGATTTTTTTCTATGTGAAGCATATGCTACCAATTCGTGCAAATGGTCGCCTTTTACTTGTATAGTATATTCTATTGGCAGACAAGGATGAAAATAACTGTAAACGTGTCTGTTATTAGACAGGGTCTTGTCTTGTACTATTTTTTATCAGTTATAAAGTAGACAATTGTCCATTAATATGGATGGTATATAAATTCGGAGTGTCAAACTTAGCTTTTTAATTTGACTTGCAATTCTCCTTTACCTAATTTGGTCATTTGTGTACATTTATATAATTTTTTCATCCAGCAGATATATCTGAGTTGGAGCATCTTAATTGTTGTGTGCCCGTATCCGCTAAACAATGAACATTATGTGGATAGATTAAATATTCACATACAATTGATAATGGGCAGATTTAATAGGCGTTTAGTGCTTAATAAGTTTTCTATGGACATGATTAAATATGGCTGGAATATTCTTAGTAGTCACAAAATAAATGGTTGTGATTTCAATCATTAACTTCCTAGCTATTATAAAGACATCCGTTTATGTGTTTACTTTTTTACATTTACCTAATCATATTTAAAAATTACTTTGATAGCTCACTGATTGCCACGTAAGTGATTAGCAGAAATTAAAATATTATCACCACATAAATGAAGCTCAACCATTTATTTGTTAATCAATAATAAAATTTAATATATTCTTTTTAGGATTTGTTTCATCTTATCAGCCTTTCGGCGTTCACTAGCAGCTATTTAGCTGCTGTGCTAGTTTAAACTGTGGTAGAAAATGCCCATGGAATATAGGCACATATAAGTAGAATATTTCTTTTTAAGCTCATTTGCCTCATTGTCATGGCTGGAAAGTGCTTTCTTGTGGTTGCGCCTATGGCTGGATGCAATAGAAGTCAAAGAGACAGATCAGCATTAGGAGTTCGAATAGATCTAAAAGATTCCCATATTTTTTGTAATTAAGAGATACAGTTAGTTTAGATTTTTCTAAAAATAAATCCTACTCATTTATGACAGGATCCTTTGTAAACAACTTATAAATACTTCTCATTTCGAAGTATTAAGGGTTGGGACATGTTTGTAGAATTTGACTTGTAAGGAAGCCCACAAAAACACCATTGATTCAGATTTCCAGTAATACAGTGCGGCAATTGCAAGATTATTGTGACAAATCTCATTGGTGAAGTGTACCTTTCCCTCTAAATTTGTTCTTTTTGTTACCATTACTACTTTTTACATTCTGAATTATTCTGAGAAGATAAAGAAGTAGAATTTGTTTTAATGTACACTCTGTCTCTGGCTTGGAATTATTTTTGTGTTTTCCACTGAAGATTGAAAACAAAATTCTTAATTGCTCTGTTTTTAATTGGATTTCTAGACCTTTTCCATCTCCTCCATACATTAAATCTTTGAGGATCCACTGAATTTGCCTACCCTGCACTGCAATATTAGAATGTACCCTTGTATTTGATTAATTCATATATGTGACTCAATTTTTCCAATGGCCCATTTTCCATGTTCCAACCAAACATTTCAAACAATTCAAAAACCAAACCATGTACTATTATAACTAGCCTAAAATTCTCATCAAACAAAGATAAATATTATAGAGAGATCCTTCTCTGATTCTAGGAGGGCTAGATCCTGGACTCCAAAGTGGTTTTGTAGTTACCTCTGTCAACTTCTTTCTCAGCCTGAGAAATTATAGAGTGATAACATGGGATATGATCAACAAGGACTATACAAGAGAAGACAAGGCATTTTGAGCCCCATTGTAGCTACACTGTGGGTCAAGCATGAAGGCCTAGGATTCGATGGCAGAAGTTAAAATCCCATAACCATGAAGACGGTTTTTGTGAAGGAAAAAGACATGTTGGATTTGACCTGCTCATCAGGAGAAAGAGCAACAGTAAGTGACAATGGTATCTCACTACCACCTCAACCTTCTTGCGAAAGATTGAAGAAGGGAAACGATAAGAAGATCTTGAAGACTCGGCTTGCATGATCACTTAGGAGAAGCAACAAACCAATCAACCAAGGTAAGAAGAAGAAGAAGAAGACTAAGAGGCATTAACTCTTCATCAGAAAAGACATCCCTTGTTTTCCACTGCAGCAAGAAGATAGGCCATAATGCTTCCAGTTGTTGGTACTTAGAGGCTTTCTCATTTTGCAAGAAGAAAGACCATCTTGAGGCATCTTGCTAGGAGAAGCAATCCATATTCCACAAGCCTAAATGGTTTCGAAGGAGGAAAATCAAGAAGAATTATCCAATCCAACGGAGAACTCAAAGACACACGGAGAGGAGTATGATAGGAAGTCCTCGTAGTAGCAACAAGAAATTTTACCACCAATGCAAGCTGAGTGGACATTGGGAAGCTTAGTATTGGCGAATTCATCTAGAGTTTCACCCCTAAAACCGAACAACAGAGAGAAGAGTGTGGAGAGTGAAGAGTAAAGAGGAAGTAGAGTTTCTTACATCTCCAACCCAAGGAGAAGAAGTTGTCCATGGAATTGCAATAGCATAAGATGTTAGCCTCAACAACGAAGAAAGTAGTTTTTTGATGGAAGAAGGATAGAGTGGAGAAGGAGTTCAAGCATGGGATAACATCTCTTTCATTGTAGGCTTGTTGAATAATGAATCATCAATGGATGGACCAACTTACCAATGACCAAGACTCTTACAACCAACATGTAGGGGTATGCAAGATAGTCATTCAATTGACATGGCTACATAGAGTTGTTTCCATGTCGAGAAGCAACTAATCCTAACAGATCAATGCAACCACACTTCCCTTGAGAAGTTGTTACATGATGGTAGTGTGCTAGGGTCATATTGAATGAGAAGACCAACATTCGACTTGGCCTCATTAGCAACGAAGATGGTTTGTCTCCAAGACAAAGAGGGAGATGAGAATGGATGTTGATTCCAGAGTTCAGATCTAGAGATTAGTCAAAGATGAGAGTCAAGAAGCATACTTCTGCATTGTGGGAACGAGAGAGCCAATAACTAGATCCAATAGCCAAATCCAAGATGAGATCCAGTAACCAAAGCCACAAGCCAGAGCTTGAGTTACAGTTGTTCCCATGAGCTAGAGTCAGAGCCACGCTCCAGAGAAGGAGACACGAGACACATTGATCTAGATTGGTTTCTTCAAGGTTTGGAAAACCAAAAAGTCTCTTAATGGGGAGGTGTGATTTGAAATGGATTTGAACCAACAAAGGGGTGTAATACTCAATACCTACAAGTTTAATCTGAAAATTCATGAAGCTTAACAAACATTGTAAAACAAAGCAAATGTAAAAGTTGAATGAGACAAATGTGAGAGGAAAAAAAAGAATTAAATAAAAATAAAAAATGAAATGGGAGAGAAGGTTGAGGAAGATGAAATGAAGGGTCATGACTATTGGCCTACCTCTTACCCCCTAGCTCTCCCTATTTCCTCTTTCACCTTCATTCTTGTTATAATGCACTCAGATGGAGATCTTAAAAGTGCGCTAGGGTTAGTAGTTTGTTAGGGAGAAGTTATAGCCAATTTCTAGGGTTAGTTTAGGAGTTATCTAGGTTTAGAGGGTTATATCTCTGCAACCCTAAATGGATGTAGGTTAGTTTTATTACAAAAACAAGTTTTAGTGGGTGAAAGGGGATGCCTCAATGAGGCAAGATAGCCTAAGGCTCAAAGAACAATATCCAAGTGAGAGAACTTCAAGACTTCAACTTTTCACATTTACCAATGCAACGACTAGTGCCTTTGATTAATGGGTTAATGGGGCCACAAAGTAAAGAGCTAGAGATACTACCTCCTTGTGGGTATAAAACCTCTTATTCCCCAAGGAAAATAACCTTGTTAGGGTTTAAGCTAAGGGGTGTATGTCCTTATACTTCCTTAGCAAACCCTTGCAAACAATAAATCTATGCTTAAATGTATGGTGGAGCTAAGGTAGGGGTGTATCCACTTATAATCCCTACCTAGCCTTAGAAAAAATCAACCTTGATCCTGAATTACAAATTATAGCAACAAGTAAAATGTCTTACCAATCCAAATAGCAACAAGTAAAATGTCTTACCAATCCAAATAGCAACAAGATAAACCATAACATGCCAAGATAAACCACCACAAATAGCTAGAAAATACCTCCAAGAGCTAGCGCATCATCATCATGTAGTTCATAACCAAAGAGAATACCATACCATAGCACAAGAGAACAAAAAGCTTCAAGGTACCAAAAATTTCAGTCTTTAGCTCTTCACAATGGGAGAGTTATGATATAAAATGAGATTTCATGATCTCTATTTGTACAAAATGTCTATCAAATATGTTTTCCACTTATAAAGGGTAAAACATAAGATAAGGGGTCAACAACCCTTATCTTACTCCTTGCATAAAAATAATATTAAACAATTCATCTTAAAATTCACTTTTACACAAAAGAAACCCTAGAATAAGGTGATGTCACCCCTTTAGGGGACGTTTTGGCACTTTGAAGAAGTTGTTGGGGTAGTATATGCATGGCTAGGCCTCCAAATTCCACTTGTCACTCATCCAAATCCTCTTTTGATGGTCTTCAAGCCTCCTTCCTTCAAAACGTGCCACATATCATCGAAAAACACCTTCACCACCAAACCTTGTCCCTCTAGGCGACGTCAAGCCTCCATAAGTGACATTTTTCCTCTCCTAGAAAAAACATTTGGCATGTGAGGGATAGGTCATGTCTTCCACGTTTTTTTCTATGCCTCCAAAGGAAATTCATAATGATTCGGCATGTGGGCCCTTGACATCCAACCTGAGGGCTTGAATCCCCATGGAAGCCCAAGCTAGGATTTTTCTCCCAAAACTGGCCACCAAGCAAGGTCCTGCAAAACAAAAGCGTATGCCCTCCAAATATCTCAAGTCAAAGATATCATGACAAGTATAAACCATGTCTAATAAGTAAGGCACCTAAACATGTGCATCAAAACTACCTCATCAAATTAATTAAAAAAATGCTCAAAACCCTATACAATTGACCAATTTTAAGTATGGGAGGGCTGTCATAGGAGTCCTATTGGGTAGACCAAAGCCCTCAAGTAGAGGATGCTCCCAAGTATGGCCTTTCAAGGTCATCTAATGGATGATGAGGTGGAATGGGTTTAGAATTAATAGGTTGTTGAGTTTTCATGACATACAAGGGCTTGTATTATCTCATTCATGGGTGCCTTTGTAGAGGGTGTGTGTCACCTTTGTTTTCAATGCATTTTTTCCAATCCCATCTTCTTGCCATTCTTTGTTTCTTTCTTGTTTTAAGGAATGAGTTGAAGGCCACTGTCTTGGCATGGTTTCCATATAATGAGAGTGTCACTCACAAATACCTTGTGGAAATGAGAAGGCTAGGCTAGTTCATGATGAGACCTCCTTTCTCTTAGTTGTGTAACTACGAGACACTACCCTGGCTTGATGACAAGATGATTGTAATGTCATACCGCTAAATACCCATGATCATGATAGGTCGTCTTTTGATGAGACCTCCCATCCTCCAACTAACCCCTTAAGCATTCATTATCATTTATTTTTGTAGGTCCCCTTTTCTTACAAAGAAGTGTTTCATTGCTTTCTCGAGGGATCCCTGGGTAAAGCATCTGGAAGGTTTATATCTAGGATTTATCTTTTTAGCCAACAATAATTCCCTTATTGCGTCACTAAAGTCAAAGGACCTATAAGAGGACAATATGATGGGTTTGTCATGAGCGCAAAGTGGTAAGTATGGCCGAGAATCATTCGATAACCCCTCAAGGGACCCCCAGTCACAAACCTTCCCCAAAGGTTGGCCACTTACTAGGAAATCTATGACACTCACCAAGGTGAAATAGAGTCAAAGGCATAATGTCCAAGCATGTGTTCTATAATATGAACACAAAAAAATTGATAACGGAGTTCGTCCCTAGTAGACTACGTCTCCGGGTACTACTCTCAAATGGGTGGGACTTTTTATTAACTCAACAAAAGAGTTTGGAAAAATACATAAGTATACCTCATTCTGGACTAAAGTTGTAGAAGCTTTACCCAGATCAAAAAACAAACAACACCACTTAATTTGTGACGTTGAATTACCTAAAAATGACTATCTCCACGCCTCGATATGAGTCTGGAACTTTCAAGCCCTTGAGAAAATTTGTCTCGGTTACCGTGCATGCCCCTGCAATAAATTAATGGGGAATTTCTCATTTTTTGTGCCCCATCCATGTGGTTGCGCCCCTGGTCTGACCCTCGAGCTCTGGAAAAACTAAGCTCTTAAATCTATTCAGAAGGCGGATATACCAACGAGGTCGTTTAGCCTGTTGGTTGGAGCATATATTTAAAGTTCTTTGGTTAGAGGAGGTTCCAGGTTCAAGCCCACAGACCTTCATTTTAATATAGGGCATGTATATATATATGTTGTTTGTTGTTTCCTGTTGGACTCACTACTAACTTTGAAGTATGGTTTGGCTTTGGCGGGTCCCACTTACATATATGCACATATATACGGAAGCGACCCACATACATATATTTGCATATATACAGAAGCGATACGCTTACATATATGCGCATGTACCGAAGTCGACCACTTCCGTATATACACATATATGGAAGTGACGGGATTCTGTATATGCACATATACATAAGTCAACCATTTTCGTATATGGATTTCGTATATGCACATACATAAGTGGCCAACTTTGAGCATATACATAAGTGGTGGACTTTCGTATATGCAAATATACGAAAAGCGACCACTTCCATATATGTGCATATACAAAATCCAACCAATTTTCTATATGTTTATATACAAAAGTGACCAACTTTCTTATATGCACATATATGAAAGTCGACCACTTCTCTATATGTGCATATACAAAAGCCGACCACTTGCATATATGTGCATATATGAATGTGGTCGACTTCCGTATATGCGCATATACAAAAGCTTACCATTTTCGTATATGCACATATACGGAAGTGGTCATCTTCCGTATATGCGCATATATGGAAGTGATCAACTTCTGTATATGTGCATATATGACACATATACGGAATTTGACCACTTCTGTATATGTGCATATACGGAAGCTGACCACTTTCGTATATGCACATATATGAAAAATGGTCGGCTTTTGTATATGCGCATATATGTAAGACGACCACTTCCGTATATGCACATATACGAAAGATAACCACTTCCATATATGCACATATATGAAATTTAACTTTCATATATGCACATATACGGAAGTTAACTTCTGTATATGCGCATATACAAAAGTGGTAAACTTCCATATATGTGCATATACGAAAGCCGACCATTTTCATATATTTGCTTATACAAAAGTGGTCGGCTTTCATATATGCGCATATATAGAAGTGGTCAGCTTCTGTATATGTTCATATATAGAAGTGGTCAGCTTCCATATATGCGCATGTACAAAAGTTGACCACTTCCGTATATGCGCATATACAGAAGCTGAGAACTTCCATATAAGGAAATGGTCGGCTTTCGTATATGCGCATATATGGAAATGGTCAGCTTCCGTATATGCGCATATACATAGTGGTCTGCTTGGACGTATATGCACATATACGAAAATAGTCAGCAACCGTATATGTGCATATAGGAAAATTGACCACTTCCGTATATGCGCATATACGAAAGTGGTTAGCTTCCATATATGCGCATATGGGGAAGCCAACCATTTCCGTATATGTGCATATATGGAATTCGACCATGTCTGTATATGCGCATATACAAAATCCAACTACTTCGGCATATGCACATATATGGAAGCCGACCATTTCCATATATGTGCATATATGGAAGCCGACCATTTTCGTAGATGCGTATATACAAAAGTGGTCAACTTTTGTATATGTGCATATACGAAAGTGGTCAACTTCCATATATGTACATATACAACACATATATGAAAGTCCACCACTTTTGTATATGCGCATATACATAAGTGGTCAACTTCCGTATATGTACATGCACATATACGAAAGTTGACCACTTCCGTATATGCACATATACAAAGGCCGACTGCTTCTGTATATGCACATATATGGAAGCCGACCATTTCCATATATGTGCATATACGGAAGGTGATTGCTTCCTTATATGTGAATATACATAAATGGTCGGTTTCTGTATATGCGCATATATGGAAGTGGTTAACTTCCATATATGTGCATACATAGAAGTGGTCAACTTCTGTATATGTGTATATATGGAAGTTGACCACTTCCATATATGCGCATATATGGAAGCGATCAGCTTTCGTATATGCACATATATGGATATGGTCGGCTTCTATATATGCGCATATACGAAAATGGTCGGCTTCAGTATATGCGCATATATGGAAGCGGTCAACTTCCGTATATGCACATAAACAGAAGCCGTCAACTTCTGTATATGAGAATATATGGAAGCCGGTTGCTTCCGTATATGCGCATATATGGAAGCTGACTATTTCGATATATGCACATATACAGAAGCTGAACTCTTCCGTATATGTGCATATATGGAATTCGAGCATTTCTGTCTATGCGCATATACGGAAGGTGATCGCTTTCGTATATCTGCATATACAGAAATTGTTAGCTTTTGTATATGCGCATATACGAAAGTGGTCAACTTCCATCTATGCGCATATACAGAAGTCGTCAACTTCTGTATATGCACATATACAGAAGCCGACCATTTTCATATATGCGCATATACAGAAGCGGTCATCTTTCATATATGCGCATATATGGAAATGGTCGGCTTCCGTATATGTGCATATACGAAAATGGTCGGCTTCCGTATATGCACATATACAGAAGCGATCAAGTTCTGTATATGCGCATATACGGAAGTTGACCACTTTTGTATATGCACATATACAAAAGCTGACCATTTCCGCATATGCACATATACAAAAGCCAACCATTTCCATATATTTGTATATACGGAAGCTGACCACTTCCGTATATGTGGATATACAGAAGTCGAGCATTTTTGTCTATGCGCATATACAGAAGGTGACCTCCTTGTATATGTGCATATACAGAAATGGTTGGCTTGCATATATGCGCATATATGAAAGTGGTCAACTTTCGTCTATGCGCATATACAAAAGTGGTCAACTTTTGTATATGCGCATATACGTAAGTTGACCACTTCCATATATGCACATATATGGAAGTCAATCATTTCTGTATATGTGCATATATGGAAATGGTCAGCTTCTGTATATGCACATATACATAATCGGTCAGCTTCCATATATGTGCATATATGAAAATGGTCGTCTTCCGTATATGTGCATGTTGGGCCTTGGTTATGGAAGGAAGCGAAGAACAAGGAAGAAAAGGTAAAAAGCGAGCTTCGCGGGAGACACATGACTGTCACTGGGTCGAAGTGAGCAAAAGAGCAGAAAAGATGGAGCGAAGTGCGGAAAAGCAAGTCGTTGGACGAGGAGATCGAGGATGATAGATCAACAAGGAATATGGATCGAGGAAAACTCAAAAAGTGGAAAAAACCATCGTGGGATGCTTTGAAGCATCGCGCGAGAAGGAAGGAAAGACAGGCTAGCAAAGCTCGAAAAAAGCGGGTCAAGTTGACCTAGGATTTTAGACACCTAGGGTTTTGGTATTTAGGGTTTTGGCACCTAGGTTTCGGCCTAAGGCTATTGGTGAGGTATTGTAATGTATAAATAAAGGTCAAGAGTACCTGGGTCGGGTTGGTACGATATTTTTGTTGATCTAGCTCTATTATTGTGTGAGAGATCATTGTATTGTGAGAGAGAAGTGTTGAGTGAGAGAGCCTTCTGGTGTTGTAAGATCTTCAGTTGGGTGCGAAGGTCAAGTCCTACAACTGGGTGCACAGGAAAGGGAGAGAAAGAGAGAGAAGAAAGAAGATCTGCTACCTGAGAGCGCAGACAAGAACTGTATGCTTTACCTTAATAAATCACAATCACAGTTCTATGGACGTAGCCCTAGAGAGAGGGTGAATCACGTATATCTTGTGTTGTGTGTGTGATTGTTGCTTTGATCTCTGTCACTGTTATATTGTTATCTGCATTACTGTGTTAGATCAGATCTATAGCAAGGAAGGATAGATCTAACTTGATAAGTGATATATGCATGTTGTGTTGCTATTGTACTAGATCCACTAGATATTCCCCTGGTTGTAGACATCTCTGTCCTGCAATCCCGTCATAGATGCTTTGGGTGAGACTGCATCTTCTTCGCAGGTGTTGCCAAAAGGGCTAGTAGCTAGGGCTTGTTGGTGCGCTCTTGAAGTGAACCTTGGGTCTGCCCCTGTGCCAACAAATGGTTTCGTTGCCGGGACAGGAATCTTCGTGAGGGAATGTCAAGGTGGTTCCCATCGAAGACAGAGATTCAAAAGTGGATAGAGGATCAAGAGAGGGACTTCGATGAAACCCAAAACAAGAACCCTAAGATGAGTACTGAAGATTGGCTACAAAGATACATCTTCACCGACATTCACGAGATCTTCTTTGGAGGAATCCATTAGGAGCTACACAAGTGGTTGGCTAGGTTAGTTGATACCCAGTTCGAGATCATATCTAGACCTCCTGTGGTTTGGACATCGATGTTGATCCAAAAGGTTAAAAGAGTTGATAATGCCTTATCCCGAGCAGTAGACCATTGGTTTGATAGTACCATTGGAGGGTATATCACAAAATTTGTTGTTGACAGAGTAGAATCATATAGCCAAGCCAAGAGATACTTTTTCAAAGGACCCAGAGGGAAATTTTTGCATTTTCTGAAGTTAAGAATCAAGATTCTCTTGCATGAAAACCACATCTTGAAGATATAGTAGACTGGCTGGATCTAAAAAGGATAATGTTCAGGAATTCAGACAGTGACAGTGACATAGAAGCTGGACATACGCGTAGTGGAAGAGTATTTCGAGGGGTTCACCTTGAGAACCTGTTTAAGAAAAACTACAGGGAAGAGGGTTTCTACAGTGGAGAAGAGGCAGATCTGATAGACGAAGAGCACTCATAACCCACTAGGACAGAGGAAGAAGTAGTTGAATAACTTCATTGAAGCGAGCCAGAAACCTCAGGAACTGCATAGGCTACTGAAGTAAGTAATATCAATCCTCCTGTTGTTTCAAAAATGCTAAGTCATCAGAATATTTCGAATCACCTGAGTCTGCAGAGTATTATTACTAGCAGTTCAACATTTACTTAGACAAAAAACAAGGGCAACTTCATGGAAGATGAGATGAGGCTCCCTATCTTTAGAGGATATGGATCTGAAGATCCTGATCAACACTGGTTCCTGTGTGAGGCCATATGGAACATTAAAAATATTACCGATGAAGTTGTTAAAAGAAACTAGTTTAGCACTACACTGAGGGATCACTTGTTGAGCTGGTATATGAAGCTTGTCTAAGGACTTGCACAGCCTAAGCCACTGAATGAGATCAAGAACGCACTGATTGCAGATTTTAAGAAACCTAATTCGAAGTCACAATGTATTACAGAGTTGAAGGAGATCAAGAAGAAAGTAGCCGAACCTGTTTGGGAGTTCGACCAAAGATTCAAGACCCTAACAGGCCGACTGACTTTCAAGATCCCAGACAAGTAGAACAAAGAATGGTTCATCATTGCTCTTTTACCACATATCAGAGTTCCCATGATGCAGTAGAATATTGCTTTGTAGGAAGAAGCATTGGAGATCACCATGAAGCTTGAATCAGCCCCTATGGGAGAATCCAGCTCAGGTATGATCCAGATCATGAGTCAATTAACTAGCTTATCTTTGCAGGTTGAGGACATGAAAATGGACAAGGGAAAAGACAAAAGGGAAGACATCTGGTCTATCATATGAAAATCAGAAGGCCATGACAAGGAACATTGTCCCCTGTTTCACGAATATCTAGCTTCGGGAGCTATGAGCCCTTTGAAGCAAGTCACATTACCCTGGTGCGAAGTATGCAGAAATCGACATCGCCCTGGTGAGTTCTATTACATGCAAAAGTACATTCAGACACCCACGAACTTGTAATGCACATTCTGTAAGTCAGTAGGGCATGATGATAGATATTGTAGAGCTTATAATCTCATGCATGAAATATCAAGAGACATATACAAGATCCAAGGTGAAGTACATCAAGAAGGAAACAATGCACAGTATAACTCCCCGGGAAGAGGAAAATTCAATCCTCGCTGTGGATTAAGAAGACAAGGAGGAGGAGGAGGTATGGGCTGAGGCCGAGGAAAAATAATATGTTATAACTGCATACAGCCAGGACATCTAGCAAGGGACTGTTAGAACCCTTGTACCACTTGTAGTTATTGCAACTCCTTCGAGCATGTCATTGAGGACTGCCCTGTGCTGCTAGCTAAGCTTCAAGAAAGATGAGGACCTCAGCAGAACTCGCAAGTGAAACTAATATATGCTGAACCTCGCGGAGCATACCCTAGAGTCGTTGTTATTAATCGAGGAGGCGCTGCTACAAGAGAGGATAGAATGAACTAAGGAAAGATCACAAAAGACTCAGGTATCAGGAAAGATGCGGAGAAGACTCAAGCTTTTGATGCGAAGAAAGAAAGACAAATATTTGAAGAAGAAAGGAAAGAGTTCAAAGAAGATCAAGGTTCTTCATCAAAAACACAACCAGAGGTAAGAGAATATGGAATGCCTCAGAAATTTGATCAGTCGGCTTCACTGAAAGAAGGAAAAGAGGTAAGTAAGCTCATCAAATTTTTGTACACTTGTCTTAAGTTAATTTGGGATGAGAACGTTGTGCAAGAGCTACAAAAATTAATCAGACAGTATGAGCTAGGGAAGATAGACCCCTTACTGAATAGGGAATTACACCAAAATGGTAAGAAGAGAAGGACAAATAAATAATTACACTTGAATGCTCAAATAGGAGAGTATGATATAGACTATGTGGTCCTCGACTTAGGGTCGGAGGTCAATGTCATGACGAAGCAAACTTGGGCACTGATGGGAAAACCCAAGATGATCTATTCCCCTATCAGGCTTTGCATGGATAATCGGCAAGCTGTCATCCCATTTGGACGATTGGAGCATGTCTCTGTGGACATCGACGGAGTTAGAACCTTTGCATATTTTGAGGTAATTGAAATTTTCGATGACAACTTCCCTTACCCTGCATTGCTAGGAATTGATTGGGCCTTCAACAACTCTACTGTTGTTGACTTGAATAAAAGACGTATGACATTTGAAAGAGATGGCCTTAGGGTCATTGCATCCTTAGATCTAGATGAGGGCCAGCGATATACAGAGCTCATCAGAGAAGAAGACCACACATACGAATTGGAAAACATCTACAAACTGATAGCCAAACAACATGATTACATCAACCCTACAACCGATGGGAATTTGAGTTGGCGAAGTGATAGCGCGTGTTCATTAGATTCATAAGAATCATTGGAGAACTAGCAGAACCATATGTATGAAGTATCTACCAGAATATGTGCTAGATTAACTAGATAAATTTGCTGGATCGGCACAACAGTGAGTAACTTACCCACATTTGATGGTTTGAACCCTTTAGAAACCTTCCTATCAAATTTTGAAACAAGTGTACCAACACAACAACGATTGTTGGCAATGGATGAGACCCTGAAATCCACACTAGCAAGATGATGGGGGACGCATAAAAGAAACATCACAGACTAGACACAATGTCGAACCTTGATGACAACGCAGTTCTCAGCACAAGAAGTAAGTTGCGAAGTAAGGTATATTGGTCAAAGTTTCCCAAAGGACCATGTGAGAAGCTGAGAAGAAGCCTAGAGTGACATTCCTCGAGAACAATGGGGGCACAGATTCATTAATACGTTGGATATGACCCCTATCAACTGGTACCTTCAAGAGGAGCTGTGCCTCGTCACTACAGATTGGGAAGGTATGATTCAGAATTTTGTAACCACCTTTTTATTTGAAAGTGAATATTCTTTAGTAGACCAGGCATTACATATTGTGAGACAGAAGGTATTCGAAGAGACATCTAGCCTCCCTATGGAACAAGAAGAGGACGAATGGACTGCACCTCTCCAAAAATAGTAGAGTTTCTACAACATCAATGCCGATGACGATGATGACCCCAGGAAGATAAACATCACTGAAACAGAAGGCCAAAGAGATGTGGAAGGACCTGGAGTTGAGATACCATTTATTGGTCAGCCCATCAAGATAAAAAAGGACAATATTGGAACAGAGGAGACACCAAAGCTTGCCAATTTCGGAGATTACTGGGATGCTGCTACCATTGACAAGATTACAGAATTGTTGCACGAATATCAGGACTTGTTTCCAACTAAGTTCACTGATATGAAGGGTATCAAAGGACCTATGGGAGAGATGAGAATACCTTTTAAACCAGATGTGAAGCCATTCAAGCAAAGACCCTACGGATTGAACCCAAAATACAAGGAAAAAGTAAAGATTGAGCTCGACAGAATGTTGGAAGCAGGGATTATTGAACCTGTCGAAGAATTGGAGTGGATCAGCCCTATGGTGGTACAAGACAAGAAGACATGAGAAATCAGGATATGTGTGGACCTCAGGAAGTTGAATTATTCCTGTCTGCATGACTGTTAAGGTCCTAACCCGCACATAGGTAGATCAATGTATTCGGATGTAATAAAGTTCAATATCAATAAGACCCTTCAATAAAATAGAATAAGGCAGATGTAAGAAGACCTAATAGAAGCTTCCGCTTCTAGAAGGATCTTCCTCTAGATGCTTCTTTTTAGTATAAATAAGAGTCGAGGGT
>ML812099.1:29813-54007 GCA_009831015.1 Picea engelmannii | reverse complement strand
TATACTTTTTTCCACTATTATACTCTTGATCACCCATATTTAAACTCATACTATCACTTTACCTGATCATTCCAAAGGTAATACAATGTCCCTTCTCATTACTATACGTTTAATCTGTTTTGCATAATATTTTACATCACTCTTGTACTTAACCATTGATTAGAAATGTATAAGTGTTCAAACTGCAGATTAGCATTTGAAGCCTGTTGCTGAAACACAGAGCTGTTACACAGTCCAAGGTCGCAGATGCTGAAACATAGAGCTATTACACAGTCCAAGGTCGCAGATGCTGAAACACAAAGCTGTTACACAGTCCAGAGTCGCAGATGCTGAAAAACAGAGTTGTTACACAGTCCAGAGTCGCAGATGTTGAAACACAGAGGAAACCACTAGAACCGACGATGCTGCAACATAGAAGAAACCGCTAGGACCGACGATGATGAAACACAAAGCCGTTACAGTCAGTGGTCAAGCACCAACCGTCGCTCCTACATACGAATGCTGACACATCAAGAGCGCAATTCACGTGGCTGAAACAACCCACGAATTGTGATGCTGAAACAACAATCAGTAGCAACGAGAAGAAGCTGTTACTCCAACCGTAACAACAATACCTCATTCAGCACCTGTAATAATATTCTGTTGCGCGGGACTAGGACATCCTATTCTGGTTTAGAAAGTAGATCCAACTAAAGATAGGACTCAGATACACACTGTAATTTTTGATCAATTGTATCGAAGGGGTTCCCTCTTTAAAAATAAGGGGAAATCATCATTCGAGGGATCCAAGTTTTATGTATTGAAAAGCTTCAGAGAGAGGGACGTACTTCAATTTCCAGATTGTAACATGATATTTTGACAGATGAATAAAATACTGCTTTGAGTATCCTTCTCGTTTCAGGGGAATGTTGTGAGAAGGGAGGGCCCACCTTCATCACAAGATTCACCCGTTAGTTTTAGAAGTGTGTTAGTACAATCTCTGTTTATAATTTGATTAACTTTTGTTTGCTGAAACACTACTTTTAATGAATTCCGCTTTGCTGAAACACTACTGAACTCTTTCTTAGTTTATTGAATGAAATTCGTAATTCTTTTTATTAGCAGTCTTGTGTGATGATTTTATGAGGTTAGCCAGAGATTGGGTCAAGGGTTCCTGCTCAGAAAGGAAGGGATCAGAATATCCTGTTCTCTGTAGATTTTGATTACTGTTGCAAGTGTGTTATCCAGAGATTGGGTTAAGGGTTCCTGCTCAGAAAGGAAGGGATCAGAATATCCCGTTCTCTGTAGATTTCGATTACTGCTACAAGTGTGTTAGCCAGAGATTGGGTTAAGGGTTCCTGCTCAGAAAGGAAGGAGTCAGAATACCCTGTTCTCTGTAGATTTCAATTACCCCTGCAAGTGTGCTAGCCAGAAACTGGGTTAAGGGTTCCTGCTCAAAAAGGAAGGAGTCAGAATACTCTATTCTCTGTAGATTTCAATTACTCCTGCAAGTGTGCTAGCCAGAAACTGGGTTAAGGGTTCCTGCTCAGAAAGGAAGGAGTCAGAATACCCTGTTCTGTGTAGATTTCAATTACTTCTGCAAGTGTGCTAGCCAGAAACTGGGTTAAGGGTTCCTGCTTAGAAAGGAAGGAATCAGGAGATCCTGTTCTCTGTAGATCTCAGTCATTTTTCACAAGTGTGCTAATCAGGGATAGGGCTTAAGGTTCATGTTTAGAAAGGAAGGAATTAGATGGCCTTGTTCTCTGCTAGATAGAGTTAGCTTTCTCTGCATTACTGTTTTCATGAAAGGGTGTTAATCAGAAACAAAGTACTGAAGTCTCTGTTTGAGAATAAGGGTCCTGTTCTCTGGTTGCAGAATAGCTGTTCTTTCTGTTGCAAGTGTTATTTTAATGTAATCTAGGATTCTTTAGATTAATCTTTAAGATCTGCAATAGGTAGGTTGCTTTCCTATGATTCAAATCAGAACTTCAGTTCATTCAAGGCAAGTGTGATTAGTATAGTTTCTTTTACTACAACTCTAAGTTTCTTTTGGAATTGAGCATATATAGTGCGTGGTTATCTTTGAAATAACAGACTTCCCTGGGTTGATAATTTATGTATCACTTGGTTGTTTGAGTCAATTAAGCAATTATAGTGACCAACATCCATATTCTATGTTTGTATCTACCTTTTATGCCATGCAAGAAGATCTAGGGACATCTTATGTAAAACCCACTCTTGAGAACTTTTGTGATGCTTTGATTAGAGAGCAAGATAAGATTGTACAACTTGGAGTGATCAGCACTGTAGGTACCTCCAACAAAGCCTTAGTTTTCCATCAGAAAGATAAACCCAAGAATACCAAGAAGCAACATCCTCGCCACAACAACAAGCAATATAAGGGTCCCAAACCCACTTAGACAGCTTCCACTCCTAATGGTGACAAAGGAGAAAAATATAAAAGTAAGAATACTAACAGACATTGCAAGTTTTGTGATAAATATGGTCATGATGAGTCCAAATGTTTCAAGAAAATGACAGCTTTAGAAGCAATGATGAAGAATAAAAACATCAGCATTGATTCTACTTCTTCTTCTTCTTCTCATGGACATGCACTTTCTACTTCTGGTTTCTCCTTCAATACAAATTCCACTTCTACTTCTACTTCTGGTGAGTGGCATATTGATTCTGGTGCATCTTATCATATGGCTAAGGATAGAGCCATATTTTCCACTCTAAATGAATGTAAAACCAAGAAAATATTTGTTGGTGATGATAGATCTCTTAGTGTTGAATGATATAGAATAGTTCAAGTAGAAAATGGTCATTTCAATGCTGTATTATGTGTTCCAAGTATTTCTTGTAACCTTCTATCAGTATATCAAATCACTCATTCAGGTGAAGGTAAAACCATAGAGTTTTCACCTCACCAAGTTGTAACCAAGGATCTAAAATATCCTAAGCATGTTCTTGCAATTGGAATTGCTGACGATATTACCAGGTTGTACAAATTTGACAACTTTGGGTCATCATCTTTTTCATCAGTTTTTGTTGCTCATAGCAACGACTTGAGAAAACTATGGCA
This sequence comes from Picea engelmannii, assembly GCA_009831015.1. Classification (NCBI taxonomy): domain Eukaryota; kingdom Viridiplantae; phylum Streptophyta; class Pinopsida; order Pinales; family Pinaceae; genus Picea; species Picea engelmannii. The sequence goes on along the minus strand of ML812099.1, from coordinate 50,943 downwards.
TGGGAGGTTTGGTCATCTAAACTATCTCTCATTGCAGCAACTATGTAATCAATAGATGGTGACCGGTCTTCGTCTTGTTTCATGTAGAGATGGTGTTTGTACCGGTTGTGTTCTCGAAAAACATCATCGGGATAGTTTTGACAAATGTGCCTCTTGGCATGCTTCGGGTCCTTTGCAGCTTGTTCACAGTGATTTGTGTGGTCCACTTTCTTCTCCTTCTTTTTATGGGTGCAATTATTTCTTAACTTTCATTGATGACTTTTCCAGATGTACTTGGGTTTACTCTTAAAAATTAAGAGAAAAGTTTTTGGCCTACAAGGCCCTTGTAGAAAACAAATCTAGACATCAAATTCAAAGGTTAAGAACATATAATGGAGGCGAATATGTGAAAAATAATTTTACAAGTTACTGCACTACACAGGGAATCATGAAACACATTGTTCCATATACACCACAACAAAATGGTGTTGCTGAGAGAAAGAACCGCACATTAAAAGAAATGGATAATTGTATGATCCAATCTAAGGGATTAAGTCTAAAGTATTGGGCGGAAGCCATCAAATGTGCCAATTATATAGTAAATCAAACTCCCACAAAGGCTCTTCAAAATAAAACACCGGAAGAAGCTTGGACTAAAATTAAACCAAATGTAAGTCACTCTCGTGTATTTGGCAGTATAGCATGGGCTCACATTCCTGATGAGAAAAGGAAAGCATTGCAACCTAAAAGTGAGAAGTGCATATTTGTTGGTTATTCTGAAGATGTCAAAGGTTACAGACTTATTCAATCGCATTGTAATGAAATCATTATTAGAAGAGATGTTAAATTTGATGAAAATCTCTTGGCCCACGAGCTTAATTCGACGTTTGTGCCTTCTTTGTCCGGTGAGCCTAATTCATCAGTTGTCCCTTTTTTGGCCTGCGAGCCATCTTCGATGTTTGTGCCTTCTTCTAATCTGGTTTCTTTTTCAAATGATGACAGTGAGGAAGAAAATCCACCTCTGCCTTCTTACCCTCCTCCAAATGAGTCCTTTGAACCTGAACCAACACCAGCTCTATCGCTTCCTAGATGGGTCCGTTCAACATGAGAAACAACTGGTGATCTTGTCGGTGATCCTTCAGATCAGCGTCAGACATGTTCATAGTTCTAGCGAGCCTCTTTTCTTTTGGCTAAAGTTTCAGAATCTCATGATCCAGAGACATTTGTAGAAGCTTCAGGTCATCCAGATTGGGACACAACAATGAATGAAGAGTATTGTTCTTTAATGGTAAACGATACTTGGGATCTTATACCTCTTCCAAAAGGAAGAAAACTTGTCAGATGTAAATGGTTCTATAGAACTAAGTATGCTTTAGATGGAAGTGTTGAAAGACACAAGGCTCGGTTAGTTGCCAAAGGATTTTCCCAAGTTGAAGGAATTGACTATAATGAAACCTTTGACCCTGTAGCCAAAATGAATTCCATCCACCTTGTTCTTGCCCTTGCTGCCTCACATAAATGGGAGGACCATCAGATGGATGTTAAATCCTCCTTCTTGCACGGAGATCTGTAAGAAATCTACATGGAACAACCTCCTGGATATGTCCAGAATGACTCTAGCCTTGTTTGTCGCCTTAAGAAATCTCTTTATGGTCTCAAGCAAGCTCCCTGAGCTTGGTATGCCAAAATGGATAGCTTTCTTATTGCCACTGGATTCTCTAGATTCCATTCTGATCCTAATGTCTATACCAAGAAAGTAGGAAGCCATCTCATAATCCTTGTCCTTTATGTTTATGACCTTATCCTTACTGGTAGTGACTCAAAAATTTTAAACCATGTGAAAACCAACCTTAAGAAGAACTTTGAAATGACAGACTTAGGATTTTTGCACTATTCCCTTGGCCTCCAAGTTTTGCAAACCAATGTAGGAATTTTTCTTTCCCAGTATAAGTATGCTTGTGACCTTGTTCGTCGCTTTCACATGGACGATTGTAAAACAACCCCTTCTCCCTTCCAGTCTGGAGTCAAACTTACTGTCACATGTACTTCTCCCAAAGTTGATGACACCATATATCGTCAGTTAGTTGGTAGCCTCTTATACTTGACTCATACCCGTCCTGATATTTCCTTTGTTGTTGGTCTCGTTGCCCAGTATATGAAAAAACCCCATGAAAGCCATTGGAAAGAAGCTAAAAGGATACTTCGCTATGTCCATGGTATAGTTCAGTTCAGGATACATTACAGTTCAGGGGGGGACTCCTTGATTGGTTGGTTTCATTGATTCATATTGGGCCAGCGACCCTGATGATCAGAAGTCTACTGCAGGTTATGTTTTCAGCCTTGGTTGAAGACCTGTCACATGGGCCTATAAGAAACAACAAGCTATTGCACTTTCTTCAGCAGAATCAGAGTATCGAGCAGCGGTAAATGCAAGTCAGGAAGCCTTGTGGCTTCGACAGATCCTTTCAGAGTTTGGATTCCAGCAATAGCATCCGACCAGCCTTTGGTGTGACAATAAGAGTGCCATCAAGATCGCCAAAGACCTAGTTCAACATCAGCATAGAAAACACATCGAGCTACACATTCAATTCATCGAAAAGCTTATTCATGATCAAGTTTTTGAAGTGCTCTTTTTTCCTCTAGAAGATCAAGTTGTAGACATTTTCACAAAGTCTCTTACAGAAGTGAAGTTTTCCAAACTTCGATCTATGTTAGGAGTTTAGGAAGTTGTCATTAAGGGGGGATAGGCTCTAATGCCTCCTTCTTCCTCCTATTGTGTCACTAATGTAAATCCTTCAATCCTATCCCAAGTTGTTCTTAAGGGGGGATGTTAGGATATTTAGACACTTAGGAGTTAGTTAAGATATACTTGGTCTAATGTGTCGTTAGGTAAAAGTGTGTTTCTTAGTGTGTTTCTTTAGTATGCATTAGTGTGCATTTGTAGTTAGGAAATACGACGGTCACGATATGTTCTCGACATAGAGTGATCTGAAGGTTCATACTCTCCTCGATATTAACGGCCATTGATCCATGGATTAACACCCGATTGGTCCATGATCTCTATTTAAAGAACATGGATGGTCATTTGCCGAAGATTGATTGTGAGAAACTCTCTTGTAAAATCTCTCTGTAATCTTTTTCTTTGCATTAATAAACTGCTCCAAGTGGCCGCGTTGGATGGGGCCGTGGATGTTTCCCCATAGGGGTTTTACCATGTGAAAACATCGGTGTGCTGATATTTGATCTGGTTATGTGAGTGGTTACTGAAGGTGTTCGTCCTCTATTGGAATACCTATGTTGTTGAATACACTATGCGCATTAAATGGGGATTTTTTTGGCTTCGGAGAAGTCTTTCTCAAACCTCGCCCATATCTCTTTAGAAGCCTTGTCAAACTAGGGAAACCACTTGTTGGTGTTCATATTGAGTAATTCCAAACAAAATTTCTTGAGCTTGGCATGATGTTCTTATGAGGGGTCCATGTAGGCCAACATCCTAAAGCCTCCTGTGAAATTTGCGCTGGGGATGGAATTGTCAATGAAAACGTTTTGCTTTTAAACTTTGCTCATGTCAAACAACATGCCAAAGCTCTTGGAGTCCATAAGAACGATGGCCTGTGTTTCCGGAAATAGAGGTCGCCCTGGTGGCAGATTCACTCTATAAACAATGCTCTTGTACTTGTCCATTCGGTTTTTGAAGAAGCTTTTCGGACCTTCTTTGACGAAGTAATCATATCGATCCTTAATTGCTCCCACAATTCCTATTCCATACGTTCTGGGAATGTCCTCGGAGGAGATCTAGGTCATTGGAGGCTCTCACGTGCGGAGCGATTAATAAGCCATATGGAGGCTCTTGAAATGTAACTCATTGATAGCTTGCAGAAACTATCCTGTAATTCTTTGGATGTGTTCTCTCTCCTTCCAAGATCTAGTCCACCATGATTACATATATATATACACAAAATATGACTACAATATTTACAACATCATCTTTCAAATCTTTTCTTCTTTAGGCCTTTGGATTTCAATAAGAGCACTGCAATATTTATAGCGTCAACCTTCAATTCCTTTTCTTCTTTTAGCCAAAGGTTTTCAATTTACGGCAAATGAAGAACACCGAAATAGTTTTGATAAGAGAACTCAAACATTGGAATTTTCTAATTAATCTTTTTTCCAAAATATCTCAACAAACCAAAACGAAAAACCGCAGAAGAGATATTTACCATGCAAAATCCACGGAACTAGAAAAGAAAGCATCCTTGATCGATCGAATTGGTTTTCCGTTTAAATGATCGCTTTGAAGCTCCATAGAATTTTTTTTATCCTTGAAGCATACCTATGTCCAATCAATGTACAAGATTATTTCACACATTTATCTCATTCTAAGTAACCTCTCCACCATGATATCATCAAGCATTCGGTTCTGTTATCCCTTTCAAGATTAAATTATATTTCGATTTTGGATTTTATAAGCATTTTGTCCTGTTAGCACTCTGTAAATTTCCTAGAGGTTGACAGAAAGAAGAAATCTACAAGAGGTAACTTTATCCAACCGCTTTTGAAGCTGGGATCTAGCCCTTCCAACTTCAGAGAAGGATCTCTCTATGTGATTTAGATATATTTTGAATTTCTAAAATATTAGGCTAGGTAAACAAATAAGTTGGTTTTGTTGATGTAGTGTTTGTTGGGTTCGCTGAGATAGTTTACACATCCATTGGGCTATGGGGTCTGCGTCTTAAAAATAAAATTCAAACCAAAAAAACAAAGAAAACCTTTCACAGGGAGAGATAATATAGTCACTGGATTCTTCAATAGCATAAATGAGGAATAGCAGAAAAGACGAGAAAGGTAATTTCAACAAAGAAGCAGTTAAGAATTTCTTTATTGAAAAACCAGAAGATAAAACACTAAAATCTTTTGAGTCAGAAACAAGGTATGCGAGATAAATCCTACAATGTTCATTACTCCTAAAGATTAGATTTAGAAAACAGTATGATAACAAAGTGAGAATAACATTCAACTTAGAAAGAAAAACATCACCAGTGAATACACGCAAGAATCCTGTAAAAGTGTCTCTTTGTATTAATGGAAGATCTCAAAAATATTACAGTTTGATAGCTTGCAGGGAGTGAAGATCAACAACAACAAATACTTGGAAAAGTGAAGTATTTATAACTCCAAATTACAAACGACCCTGTCATTAAAGATCAGGACGTGGTAAATCTATTTTTAGCCTAACTATCTTAACAAATTACAGAAATCTAGGAACTACTTGATGATGTGTTATAACTGCATGTTGTTTCTTGGGTGAACCGTTGGTGAGGCCTTTACGCAACCTCGTCTAACTAGATAGCTGACTGGACAACTGACTGGATAGGGACCGCTCATTGTTTACTCGATCATATCACAGAGTTCTTCCCATCGAAGATGACTGGGAACGTTGACTTTGAGTAGCCTTCAATAAACTTCATCCATTTCTGTGTACTTGGCGAAGGTAGGTTTGGTGATGAAGATGTATCGAATATCATGCTGAATACTGATGTCCAACTGAAGCGCATCTAGAAATTCCTTTCCAAGGATGCTGCCTTGAATCCCTGAAAACTTTGAATTGTCTTTAGCCACATCGGCCAGTCTCTTTTTGTAGTCTGGGAGTGTCATCAGTTTGTCATTAATTACCTTCAGACTAAGAAGACCTTTCCTCTGTAGAGCTTCGATCTTACTGAAAAACCTTTGTACCCCTTGGTCCATGACCTGAATCTTCTCTTCCAACTGAAGCATCAATCCTCTCTTGGTCAAAACTCTTTTGATCTCAAGGATGGTCTCTGTTCTGTCCTCAATTTTCAGCTCTTCCAACTCCTCCCTGGTCTTAGAATTTAGGAACCTGATGATTTCATTGGCCTGTGTGGGCATTTCTCCCAATTCCGATCTGATCTTCTCAATGGCTTGTTTGCTCCCATGCACCAATTCATTTTTCTCAAACATGATCTGTATCATTGGCCATATCTCGTTCATAGATTTGGTGATGTCTATCTAGACACTTTCTTTAACTTCGGCCAAAGTTTTACCTGCCACTGTTTGTTTTCGGAGTTGTTGTAACTCTTGTTTGAGCTGGTCTGATACCTGCTTCTCCTTGGAGAGGTTGATATGATAGAAGGATTTAAGTTCTTGAAGATTATCAATCTCCTTCTTGAGCTTGCTAATCTCTGTTTCCTGTAGGTTCATCTTTTCCATATATTTGGCCAATTCAATTGTCTTTTCCAGAGATTTCATTGGATTCGTCGATGAGGCTTCCATCACTGACGCTGTGCTCACTCCTGAGAGTGGAACTTCACTCAATGGAATGAATTCCATTGGCTTCAGTTGTTCTTTCTCTTTTACTAGCTTCTCCATCTCAGCTTCCATTTTCTTTAGCTATGCATTCTGCTCCATGAGTAGTTTGAGGATTTCATCTTTTTCTCCTTCTGTCTCTACTATTTCCTTCGCCTGCGAATCCTCTGTTGGTGGCAGTTTCAGTTGTTTCCTTAAGTAGGCTATGTCAGCATTTTTCTTCTTAATCATCTCCTCGGCTGCTTTCACATTCGAAGGATCGTAACTAATCTTGAGGACCAGTTCCTCAAAAGTCTTTATCGTAGCTTCAACTGCGTTTGGACATTGTTCAAGGACACTTGCAACTTGGATGCAATAGTGGAAGCATGTGCCAATGTATGGAAAACCATTTCTCCTATTTCCTTGTGCAGTTCCATCTGATCGGCCAGATGCACATCTTTAGTTTGGAATTCAAAGGTGGCCCTTTTGTAATTAGTGATCACCTTTGGATCCAGAACCTGTGCTTGGAGAAATGCCATGTCCATTCTTCCCTTCTCAGTGTCAAATGCCGATAGTAGCCTATGTTGTGCAGTTGACGTCTACTTCCAGAACTGGGCCCAAGTGCTACTGGTCAGAGTCTGATTCTTTTTCCTGATCAGATTGTACTTCTCAAAGATGCTCAGCTTTGGTCCTATCTTGCCTGGCTGGGTGGTTGATGGAGAATCTGTAGATTTCTTCGGCAATACTGAGGTTATGATATGCTGGAGGCTTGCACTGAGGGGCGACCTATCAACCGTTGTCACTGTAGTAGATGGAACTTCCTTTTCCCTAGTTGGGTCGGGAGCTGGACTGACTTTGGGCCTCTTGGTGTGTAGTTGGAATTCTTCTGACGATACTTCAGTGACAGGCTGTGACAAATCTTGCCTATGACTTTTCTCTTTTGACGCCTGTGGTGTGGTTGTTAGTGACACAGTGGTTGGGGGGTCCTATTGTTCTACTTCGACCAAAGTGTTTGGTTCCCATCCTGTCTGATTTGCAAATTTCTCGACTTCGGGCCTAGATTCATGGACATATGGGATATTCTTGTTCTTCACCCTCATCTCGAAGATAATCCCGCATGGATCGTAGTGCCATGTGAAACTCATGGAGAACTTCATTTCCTTCAACAGACTGTCTGCTTCCTCTCCAGTGCCACAATTGCTGTAGATGAAAGAGCCAATCTACCCTTTGATTCTGAGCTGTTGCTTTTTCTTTAGTGACACAAAGTGAATATCATCAGATTTTATCATCTGTCTTATGTACTCCAGAGAAAAAATTCTGACAGGCATATATTTGGGCAGCTTATACAGTGCCAAGTCACACCCATATACTCTAATCTCAGTGTGGTTTTCGTATAAATACCAATCACCAGTCTTTGTGTGATCTGGGAGATACAAGATCCTCTGAACTTCTTCATTTATCCTAGGCTCAGGCCTGCCGCTAAGCATACTTACCACTAGGTGGTAGAATTGATTGATGAACTCCTTGAAACTGAACTCCGTGGAGTTATGCCTAAGCAGGGAGGTCCATGCAGTTACTGCCTGGGGTCTACCATCTCCGTCCATCTTCTGCATGGAAAAAACAAATTTGTCCGCTTGGAAGAAGATGAACAAGTACACCAGTATTGAAGAATACCAGAACATACCTTCCGTGACGAAATGTACCAATTTTTCATGGATATTATTCGCTAGGAACGTGATGAAGTTGAACTGGGTAGTAGGCTTCTCATTGTTGGAGAAGATATACAAAAATCCCATAATGGGTTCATCTACCCATTGATCTAAATAATAACCCAACAAGGCACATAGGGACGAGATGATCTGGTTTCCTTTAGTCGAAAAAATGGAAGAGGGATAAGGGGGATTTGTAGCGGGGAGTTGAGAGGATTGAGGGAGGAAAATCTCAAATATTTGAGCTCTTTGAGGGAAGGTCATCTTCTGGTATAATTCGGTGAGGATTTCAAGGTTAAAAGGTGATGCGGAGTCAGCTCGAGGTATTTTCATCATTTGATCAATGGTTTCAGGCGTGATGAGGAAAATAAGTTTTCCAGAAGAGGACAGGATGGCTCTTTGGTCGGGAATGTAGTGGGCTTGGCACTCGAGGGAAAACTCTAGAAAAGAGTGAATCTGAGGAAAGAGATATAGGGGTAGATTGGACTCCCAGAGTCCAATTTTGTCACTCTGGTCCAGGAAAATTCTTTGAGCCATGACTGGAGGTCTGTGAAATCGAAATCACACTTCGTATCTGCGATTAAATAATCTTTGTCGGCCAGAGGAATCCTTTCGAGGTCGACAGGAGGCAGGACAAATGGATTCTCCTCTCCTTCTGCTCGTTTTGACTTTGGTGCCATTACTATAACAGTACCTGCAAAAAACAATGTTAGCGGGGACAACTGTAGATGGGGGCCACTGACTGTAATGGAGGAGAAAACGGTGTAAAATTATCTGGTGCGATGAGTGGGTAAATGATGAAGGAAAGAAGAGTGAGGGTAGTTTTGAGTAAATGGGTGTCCGTTGGGCGCGGGAGACAGGTCAGCTAGTTAACGGATAGGTTATCTAGTAATAAATGGCCAATGGGTCCTTTAGAGTGTGAGATGGAAGATGACGACAACTGAGGGAATACGGACAGGTGAAGTGGCGGTTACCGATCGGGGTAAAATCATGGTGATGGGGCTTGCCACGAGTGAATGAGGGGGAAAGACTGACAGAAATTATGGGACGTGACTTCATTGGAAAGGTGGATGATGACGTTAGGAGGTGACAAAGGCATGTTAGATGGTAGGAGGCGGTGGGATTTGGGACCGGTAGATTAATGCCACGTATAGATAGGGGCCCGCCAGAGGAAAGATTTCATTCCTGACCCCCCCCTTAGTTAAAAGTAGATCAGTCAGGGGGGTCCGAAAAATACCTTGAGCCGTTGATCTGTGCGTTTGTTTCTTGACCGCAGATCTGTGCGCGTTCTTTATCACACATTCCAGACCCCCCCCTCAGTTAAAAGCAGATCGGAATGGGGGGGTCCGGAATCCAATATTGATCGTAGATCTGCGTGCTTAAACCTGAGCCGTCCAGATGCACATGAGTCTTATCAGCAATTCCGGACCCCCCCCCCCCCCCCGTNCCCCCCCCCCCCCTCCGTTAAAGATAGAACGGTCGGGGGGGTCCAGAAAAATCTGTCCATTGTAGATCTGGGTGCGATCATCCAGATCATTGATACATGAACGGAGCATAAGGGAGGGCGCGGAAAATACATGTGCCGAGGAACTTAGGATAAGTGCATTTCACAGGCTTTTTCCCAAGGCTTTTCATGTGTACACCACCAAGGGTTTAGACAAACAACCTTTTTAAGTGTCCAAATCATGGTGTAACTTTGATCATCAAGCTGGTTTTATTGAAGTAAAGACACTAGCCTATATTCTAACCTAGTTTCCTATGAAAATTAACCCAGATTAGACTGTTGGGTTAAGAATTTACTCTACCTTGGGGCTATCTGGCCAAGATTAGATAATCTGGCCAGATTTATTCACTAATCTAACCTAGATCACTTGGCTAAGATTGAACAGTTTAGCCAAGCTTATTCACTAATCCTATCAACATCAATTTAAAAAGAACTTGGCCATGCTTGAAAGGTATGGACCAAGTTACTATTATTGCATGGGGCTTTTATTGAAATTCTTTTATGCCCTCTTTTCCTTTTCCTTTTCTTTCTTTTTTTTCTGTTTCTTTTCTTTTTTTCTTTTTTCTTTTTCAAATTGTTTGCAGAATGAAAAATCATTTGCCAGAAGAACACTAGAGAGAGATAATATTCCAGTCATCAGTTGATACTATAACTTATAGGATGATAACAATGGCTCCACCTAGGGATGGTATTTCCTTGTGAAGTGCCAAGAATCCTAGTTCCTGATGTTCTGAGAATTCCTCCTTAGTCACCTTCGTTGCTTAATTGGTTTTATTCTTGAAAATGGAAAAACACTGGTCAACGGCTTAGGGCCTTCTCTTCGGGCTTCAACCAACTGACTAAAGTTATTCACTCAGAAAATGCAGGTGAAAAATAAAGATGGTATGTACAATGGAGAGTGTAACCTCGAGTCTCTACTGAGGCGGTAAATAATGCTTCAACATTCTGCCATTTACAGGTCCTCCTGGAATATCTGTCCCATCAGCGTTGTTTAGCAAGAAAGTGTTATTTCCTCTAAATGCTTGAATCATGTATGGTCCCTTCCACAGACTATTGAATTTTCCATGCTTTCCCTTGTCTTCATTTCAGGCATCCCATCTCAGCACCAAATCTCCTAGCTCGAAATCATCTTCCTTGGTTCTTTTGTCAAAAATCTTCTTGATGCTTTCTTGGACTACCTGGGTCTTGTTGTATACCTCTTCCCTAGACTGCTGCAAATGGATCATCTGATTGATCCTTCTTTGTGAGTTGTTTGGCTCGGCTTGTATGTCTTGGAGCAATTTCATGATAGGGACTCCTAAGGAAGTGGGAAAAACTGCTTCTGTGCCATAGACCAGCTGATATGGTGACATATCGATTGACCTTTTGGTGGTCAGTCTGTCAGCCCATAATGAGAAAACCAACTTGTTATGCCATGACTTCTTGTTTTCCTGCAACGTTTTCTTGATGATGTTTACCAATGTTTTGTTTGAGGATTCTGCCAGCCCGTTCCCCTGAGGGTAATAAGCTGTGGAATGTCCCAAAGCAATATGGTACTAGTTGCAGAAATCTATGAGTTTCTTCGATCGAAAAGCAACTACATTATCAGTTATAATCTTTCTAGGACATCCAAAATGAGACAAGATATTATTTTCAAGAAATTTAATAATGACAGAATCAATGGCTTGCCTGCTCAGTACTGCTTCGATCCATTTTGTAAAATAATCTATGGCAGTAAGAATCCACCTGTGTTGGCCTGAAGAAGGGGGGTGTATTTCTCCAATGAAGTCCAATCCCCATTGCTGGAAAGGGGCTTCAACTGAGATCGGTTTCAGGGGTAGAGGAAGAAGTTTCCTCTTGCCTTCAAACAACTAGCATTGATGATAGGAAGTCACTTTATGATGTACATCGGCGAATAAACTTGGCCAATAGAATCTGGCTCTGAGGATTTTTTTGGCCGTAGTCTTCTAGTTCAGATGACCACCACAATCTCCTTCATGAAATTATTGTAATACTTTGTCAGCTTCATCTTTCAAAAGACAATTTAACAGAATACCTCCAGAATCTTTCCAATACAGATTGCCTTCTAGAATGAAAATTTTTAATGCTTTCAACTTCAAAAAACTAGCTTTAGTCTTAGTCAGACCAGGGGGAGCTTGTAAATTATGCAAAACAAATATTAGGTCTGTGTACCATGGAGAGTTGAGAAATACCTCTCTCATGCTTGGAGTCGCCTGCTCACCCTGTTCATCTGCTGCAACTAAGAAATTAATGTCAAGAGCATGGAAATTTGATTCAGCCATTAATTTTGCTAGACCTTGACCTTTAATTAGTTTTGTAGGCTTAATCTCTATGTCATATTCTAAAATGACAACAATCCATTTTCCTATTCTTCCATCCGGATTGTCCTGGGTTAAAATGTCTTTTACTACCGCATTCAGAACATATGCAATGGTGTGGGAATGGAGAATGTATACTCTAAAATCCTTTATGGCTTTTACCAAGGCAAAAGATTGTTTCTCCATTATTTTATAATTCAAATAATTATCTCTTAAAGCTTTACTAAAAAAGGCTATGGGTTGTTCATACCCTTCGCTATTTTTCTGTAGTAATATTGCTGCAATGGTATGTTTAGAGGCGAAAGAAAAAAGATAGAAATCCTTGGTAAAGTCAGGACTGATCAAAACGGGGGCCTGTGTGAGTGCTCGCTTGACTTGTTCGAAAGACTGCCTGGATTCGGGGTCCCACTTTATTTTTACACCCTTTTTTAACATATTTGTAATGTTTCGGAGGAGCTCAGCCAGGTTGGGTATGAATCTTCGTAAAAAGTTTATTTTTCCGATAAAAGACTGTAATTATTTGATGTTTCTTGGGTGTTCTAATTTCTATATGGCTTCGATTACGCTGTGGTCTATCTTGATTCTATCCTTAGAGATTATGTGCCCTAGCAGTTTGCCTTCCTCTAGTCCGAAAAGGCTCTTCTTAGGATTTAAAGAAATCCCAAATCTCCTGCATTTCTCAAAAACTCGTCTGAGATGCTGTAGGTGCTCATCATCAGATTTAGAAAACACAGTCACATCGTCCAGATAGATGACGATAAATTTTCCTAATTCTTCCAGAAAGGCGATGTCCATCGCTCTCTAGAAAGTGGCCCCTACGTTCATCAAACCGAAGGGCATTTTCACATACATGAAAGTACCCCATGGTGTGGTGAAGGCGGTTTTGTCTTGGTCATATGGGTGAACGAGGACCTGATTATAACCCGAGAATCCATCCAGCAAAGAGATTCGACTGGATCCGACTACCCTTTGTAGTATGTGGTGCATTTTTGGCAAGGGGTAATTATCCTTCAAGGAGACCTTATTCAGATTTCAGAAATCAATGCAAAGCCTGATTTATCCAGATTTCTTACATGTTGGAACCAAATTTGAGACCCATTTGGAAAACCGTAACGGGACTATGATTTTGGCATCGTACATTTTTTTAATTTCCTTTTCTATCAGAGGGAGTAACTTTGGATTGATTCTCCTAAGTTTCTGTCTGAACGGTTTTTGATCCTGTTTTATTAGAATCCTATGTTGTATGATGCTGGTGTCATAAGCTTTCAAGTCCTCATAACCCTAGGCAAACACATTTGAATATTCCTTTAATAGATCAATGTATTTGAGTTTTTTCTCAGGGGGCAATGATTTGGACAATTTGACCAACCTGGGTTTCTCTTCGGTCCCTATATTACAATCTTCTACTTCTTGACCACTGGCTTCAATTTTAGGTTTTTTGGCTACATCATTAAAATCAAACAAGTCCTCTAAAGGAACTAAACCCCTAGGTAAAACATTACTTTTCAAATGCAAAATATCAGACTCCATCTCGTCATCACCTAACTCTCTTGAATCTATGCTATTTACAATATCATTTTCAAAATCAGATCATTTTACATTTTCATCTTCGTTCTCTAAATCTATATTTGTACATTCAAAATCATTTTTACACTGCAGAAAGTCTTCAATTTGATCGTCATTACCAAATACTTGCTAGTACCTGATGTTGTCGGGAACAGTTGGTCGACACTTCACCTCTACCGTGTATGGGCGAGTAGAACGAAAAGGAATCTTACGTGTGGTTGCTGACGTAGCCAATCCGTCTGCCAAAATGTTCTGTCCCCTAGGCATTACCTGCAAATCAACTTTAGTAAAACATCTAAGGGTATAAAGAACAACATTCCTATAAGCTCTCAGATGGGGATGTTTCACAACATACTCACCTTTAATTTGCTTGATTATCAACTCAGAATCACCTCTTACCATAATCTGTTTGGCACCAACTCTTTTCAAAAGTTTCAGACCAAGCATCAAGGCTTCATACTCGGCGATATTGTTAGTGCATTGAAAAATTAATTTGTAAGAATGGTTTTCTGAATACCTGGATCTGTGATTGTGCAACCAAACTCCCACTCTAGCTCCTTCTTTTCTTACTGCTCCATCAAAATCCATGCTCCAGAAATCTGCCGGTAATTCTTTAGTTATCACATTTTTCTTTCTTGCTACCTCGAGGATTTCTTGGCCTTCGTCTGGACCAGATGTATCTTCTCCCAGTTGAGTAATTTGCTCTCCCATGTCACCATCATTATACATGATAAAAGAATCTAGGTTAGAATGTGCAGAGTAAAGAGGATAGTTGTGCGGTTTTTCTTGGCTACTGACCATGTATTTCATCAATGTTTCTCTGTATAGCCTTCTTTGTTGTCCAAAAACTGGGACAGTGGCATACGACATATCCAGCTGCAGGGTACCTCTCAACTTAGCCCCCCAAGACCGGGATAGCAACATTCCATACTTCGGGGGGATGTCTGCAACTACCACATCCATGACCATGCTCTTTGTGGGAATCTGAACCAGGGTGATACACAGATCCTTGATCAAACCAATACATCTAACTTTACTGGAGTCAAACGAGTGTAAATCCTTGTAAGGTTTGGTGACCTCCAGTCCCAATTTCTCCATCACTGCTTTAGGCATCAGATTATGGGAAGCACCCAAATCTAACATAGCATTATGCAATATCAGGTCATGTATATTTAGACTGATGTAAAACAGAGCGACAACACCATTATCGGCTTGGCCATCCACTTCAGGTCCGAACAGAAGTTCAGGTTGATCATCTGTAAGGTTCACATGGTTTGAATGATTCTCCGATCCAACGGTTAAGGCCTTTGTGCCTATATCAGGTTCGATGGTCAATGCTTTGATCACCTATGAATGATAAATGTCTTTTTTCATCAACTCGGAAAGTGGAATGGGAATTTTTACTTTGGCCAATTCCCCTTCGAGGCTGAAAGGTGTAGGGGCTCTGCTCTGGCTCATCAATTCTAGTTTGTCTACCACATTCTTCTGGCCAGAAGTACTTGGTTGATTAATAGATGAGACCTCAGGCTGCAACGATCTTTTCAGGATAGTAAGATTTCTTTTTGCTGGAACTTTGACATTACTTTTCTCAGGAATCTTTTCAGCAGAGGGCTCAGAGGCTATTTTGGTTTCGACTACCTTCTTCGTTTCAATCACCTTTTTTGGGGAACTTCCTTCCATCTTTTTACTTCTTAGATTGTACTATCGGTGTACCTCCAAAATGGCGTTTTCGAATGCTTGTTTTTCAGCGTCTTCATCTTCTCCACTTACTTTTGTTTGATTGAGAAGAAAAAGTTCTTGCTCTTCTTGGGTAAGGAAAATAGCTTCGTTATCATGAATGCCCATGAGATTTATATGAGTATCCTCTAGTTCCTCAATCATTTCCTCTCCTTCATCAGCGTAATTTTCTTGTAGGGGAGGTCTGATCTGTTGATCTGGACCTCTCTTCTCTCTTTGATCACTAGGGTCTCTCTGTCTAATTTGAGGAGGGTTTCTTCTGAAGTTAGGATTCCGAACTTGAGGAGCTGATGGGTTTTCTCTCGAGGATTTCTTTCTGATACAATAAGTCTTTCCATCATTCTTTCCATTGCTCTGGCCAAGGAATCCAATTTGGAATCAGAGGTTGATGTGGAAGGTTCCTCTTTAATTGTGACTCTCCTCTCTGACCTCTGTCGTGCCCTTTTTTCCAACAAATTGGCCTCCACACTTATTGCGCTTTTTTGCATGTCCTCCAGGGTGGTAGGATTTCTTTCCCTTAATTGGTATGACATATCGATGTCAAAACCATAAGGGAATTTTATCAATGCTAGACCCTGTGGAGGTTTGATTTTGGTTGGAATCACGTTGTACAGGTTATTAAAACAGGTGCAATAATCTTGTACTGTCTCACCTTGATTTCTTTTGATATTTTCGTATTCTGACAATATTTGGAGGGGGTTTTTCTTTACCTCCCATCTGTCTAGAAAACTCCTTTGAAATGCAATAAGGTTGAGGAATGAAGTGGCACATAAACCTTTATAGCATTTCTTAACATCACCTGTCAAACTTTGGGCAAACAATCTCATTTGAACGTCAGCCTCATCTACTTCTTGTAGGTCAAAATAATCATTCATTTTATCAACATGTTGTTGGGCGGTCAGAGGTCCTGTTCCATCGAACTGTGGGAGTCTAGTTTGATAGTCTTGGGGCATAGCATGAAGTGGTGCAGCCAACACCAAAGGAGCATATCTAGCTGCCATGATAGGTGGAGGAGGTGGGATGACAAACTGGATGATAAGCGAGGTAGTGACCGAAGACGAGGACGAGGAAGGACTGGCTAGCACCGAGTGGGTGATTTGCAGTTTAGTGGTGGGGGATAAAACTTCAGGAGTCCAGGGTTGGAAAATGGTTGGGTCCAAAGTGATTTCAGTCACAAAACTATCGGATTTTGTTCTAACCAAGATTTGTTCGGAAAGGGTGTCAAAGTCAGGGTTTTGAAAGGTAACAAGCTCCCCTAAGAAAGAAAGAGACTTATGAAAGGGAATATGACTTACTGAACCGTCAGCAATGGTCCTTTTCCTGAGCAGCTGTTCAGGGTTATCTGTTACTATCGCAGGCTCTGGGTCTGGATGAGATCGAGTATAAATTTTCTTGGGAGCTAGATTTCTTTTTGATTTTTTATATATATACTTTTTAGTTTTACGAGAGAAAACAATATGCACAAGCTTTTTAATCAACCTCTAAACATCACTTTCTTCTCAGATTTGCAATATTTGAGGAATAAACTTTTCGTCCAGGGAAAAGAAAACGTGAGATTATAAATTTTTAGTTCTTTCCCCAGTGGAGTCGCCACTATGCTAGCACTCTGTAAATTTCCTAGAGGTTGACAGAAAGAAGAAATCTACAAGAGGTAACTTTATCCAACCGCTTTTGAAGCTGGGATCTAGCCCTTCCAACTCCATAGAGGGATCTCTCTATGTGATTTAGATATATTTCAAAATTTTAAAATATTAGGCTAGGTAAACAAATAAGTTGGTTTTGTTGATGTAGTGTTTGTTGGGTTGGCTGAGATAGTTTACACATCCATTGGGCTATGGGTTCTGCATCTTAAAAATAAAATTCAAACCAGAAAAACAAAGAAAACCTTTCACAGGGCGAGATAATATAGTCATTGGATTCTTCAATAGCATAAATGAGGAATAGCAGAAAAGACGAGAAAGGTAATTTCAACAAAGAAGCAGTTAAGAATTTCTTTATTGAAAAACCAGAAGATAAAACACTAAAATATTTTGAGTCAGAAACAAGGTATGCGAGATAAATCCTACAACGTTTGTTCAGATAAATCCTACAACGTTTGTTCAGATAAATCCTACAACGTTGTACGATCACCAAACCTATCGAATCTCATGCTGAATACTGATGTCCAACTGAAGCGCATCCAGAAATGCCTTTCCAATGATGTTGCCTTGAATCCCTGAAAACTTTGAACTGTCTTTAGCCACATCGGCCAGTCTCTTTTTGTAGTCTGGGAGTGTCATCAGTTTGTAATTAATTACCTTCAGACTAGGAAGACCTTTCCTCTGTAGAGCTTTGATCTTACTGAAAAACCTTTGTACCCCTTGGTCCATGACCTGAACCTTCTCTTCCAGCTGAAGCATTAATCCTCTCTTGGTCAAAACTCTTCTGATCTCAAGGATAGTCTCTGTTCTATCCTCAATTTTCAGCTCTTCCAACTCCTCCCTGGTCTTAGAATTTAGGAACTTGATGATTTCATTGGCCTGTGTGGGCATTTCTCCCAATTCTGATTTGATCTTCTCAATGGCTTGTTTTCTCCTCTACACCAATTCATTTTCCTCAAACATGATCTGTATCATTGGCATATCTCGTTCATAGATTTGGTGATGTCTTTCCCGACACTTTATTTAACTTCGGCCAAAGTTTTACCTGCCAGTGTTTGTTTTCAGAGTTGTTGTAACTCTTGTTTGAGCTGTTATGATACCTGCTTCTCCTTGGAGAGGCTGATATGATAGGAAGATTTAAGTTCCTGAAGATTATCAATCTCCTTCTTGAGCTTCCTAATCTCTGTTTCCTGTAGGTTCATCTTTTCCACAGATTTGGCCAATTCAGCTGTCTTTTCCAGAGATGTCAGTGGATTCGTCGATGGGGCTTCTGTCACTGATGTTGTGCTCACTCTTGAGAGTGGAACTGCACTCAATGGAATGACTTCCATTGGCTTCAGTTGTTCTTTCTCTTTTACTAGCTTCTCCATCTCAACCTCCATTTCCTTTAGCTATGCATTCTGCTCCATGAGTAGTTTGAGCATTTCATCTTTTTCTCCTTCTGTCTCTACTATTTCCTTCGCTTGCGAATCCTCTGTTGGTGGCAGTTTCAGTTGTTTCCTTAAGGAGGCCATGTCATCATTTTTCTTCTTAATCATCTCCTCGGCTGCTTTCACATTCGAAGGATCATAACCGATATTGAGGACCAGTTCCTCCAAAGTCTTGATCCTGTTGTCCTTGGCAAAGGATGATATCTTCTCCAACTTCAACTGCATTTGGACGTTGTTTAGGGACACTTGCAACTTGGACGCAATAGTGGAAGCATGTGCCAACGTATGGAAAACCATTTCTCCTGTTTGCTTGTGCAGGTCCATCTGATCGGATGGATGCACATCTTTAGTTTGGAATTCAAAGGTGGCCCTTTTGTAATCAGTGATCACCTTTGGATCCAGAACTTGTGCTTGGAGAAATGCCATGTCCATTCTTCCCTTCTTAGTGTCAAATGCCGATAGCAGCCTATGTTGTGCAGTTGACGTCTGCTTCCAGAACTGGGCGCAAGTGCTGCTGGTCAGAGTCTAATTCTTTTTCCTGATCAGATCGTACTTCTCAAAGATGCTCAGCTTTGGTCCTATCTTGCCTGGCTGGGTGGTTGATGGAGAATCTGTAGATTTCTTCAGCAATACTGAGGTTATGATATGCTGGAGGCTTGCATTGAGGGGTGGCCTGTCAACCATTGTCACTATAGTAGATGGAACTTCCTTTTCCCCAGTTGGGTCGGGAGATGGACTGACTTTGGGCCTCTTGGTGTGTAGTTGGAATTGTTCTGACGATACTTCAGTGACAGGCGGTGACAAATCTTGCCTAGGAATTTTCTCTTTCGGCGCCTGTGGTGTGGTTGTTAGTGACACAGTGGTCGGGGGGTCTTGTTGTTCTGCTTCGACCAAAGTGTTTGGTTCCCATCTTGTCTGATTTGCAAATTTTTCGACTTCGGGCCTAGATTCATGGACATACGGGATATTTTTGTTCTTCACCCTCATCTCGGAGATAATCATGCATGGATCGTAGTGCCATGTGAAACTCATGGAGAACTTCATTTCCTTCAGTAGTCTGTCTGCTTCCTCTCCAGCACCACGATTGTTGCAGATGAAAGAGCCAATCTGCCCTTTGATTATGAGCTATTTCTTTTTCTTTAGTGATACAAAGTGAATATCATCAGATTTTATCATCTGTCTTATGTACTCCAGAGCAAAAATTCTGACAGGTAGATATTTGGGAAGCTTATACGGTGCCAACTCACACCCATATACTTTGATCTCAGTGTGGTTTAGGTATAAATACCAATCACCAGTCTTTGTGTGATCTGGGAGATGCAGGATCCTCTGAACTTCTTCATTTATTCTAGGCTTGGGCCTCCCGCTAAGCATACTTACCACTGGGTGGTAGAATTGATTGATGAACTCCTTGAAACTAAACTCCATGGAGTTATGCCTGAGTAGGGAGGTCCATGCGATTACTGCCTGGGGTCTGCCATCTCCGTCCATCTTCTACATGGAAAAACCAATTTTGTCCGCTTGGAAGAAGACGAACGAGTACACCAGTATTGAAGAATACCGGAACATTCCTTCCGTGATGAAATTGACCAATTGTTCATGGATATTATTCGCCAGGAACGTGATGAAGTTGAAATGGGTAGTGGGCTTCTCATCGGTGGAGAAGATAGAAAAAAATCCCAGGATGGGTTCATCTACCCACTGATCTAAATAATAACCCAACAAGGAACATAGGGACGAGACGATCTGGTTTTCTTTGGTCAAAAAAATGGAAGAGGGATAAGGGGGATTTGTAGTGGGGAGTTGAGCGGATTGAGGGAGGAAAATCTCAAATATTTGAGCTCTTTGAGGGAAGGTCATCTTCTGGTATAATTCGGTGAGGATTTCAAGGTTAAAAGGTGATGCGGAGTCAGCTCGAGGTATTTGCATCATTTGATCAATGGTTTCAGGCGTGATGAGGAAAAGAAGTTCTCCAGAAGAGGACAGGATGGCTCTTTGGTCGGGAATGTAGTGGGCTTAGCACTCGAGGGAAAACTCTGGAAAAGAGTGAATCTGAGGAAAGAGATATAGGGGTATATTGGACTCCCAGAGTCCAATTTTGTCACTCTGGTCCAGGAAAAATTCTTTGAGCCATGACTGGAGGTCTGCGAAATCGAAATCGCACTTCGTATCTACGATTAAATAATCTTTGTCGACCAGTGGAATCCTATCGAGGTCGAAAGGAGGCGGGACAAATGAATTCTCCTCTCCTTCTGCTCGTTTTGACTTTGGTGCCATTACTGTAACAGTACCTGCAAAAAACAATGTTAGTGGGGACGAGCGTAGATGGGGGCCACTGACTGTAATGGAGGAGAAAACGGTGTAAAATTATCTGGTGCGATGAGTGGGTAAATGATGAAGGAAAGAAGAGTGAGGGTAGTTTTGAGTAAATGGGTGTCCGTTGGGCATGGGAGATAGGTCAGCTGGTTAACGGATAGGTTATCTAGTAATAAATGGCCAACGGGTCCTTTAGAGTGTGAGATGGAAGATGACGACAACTGAGGGAATACGAACAAGTGAAGTGGCGGTTACCGATCGGGGTAAAATCATGGTGAGGGGGCTTGCCACAAGCGAATGAGGGGGAAAGACTGACAGAAATTATGGGACGTGACTTCTTTGGAAAGGTGGATGATGACATCAGGAGGTGACGAAGGCATGTTAGACGGTAGGAGGCGGTGGGATTTGGCACCGGTAGATTAATGCCACGTATAGATAGGGGCCTGCCAGAGGAAGGATTTCATTCCTGACCCCCTCCCCTCAGTTAAAAGTAGATCAGTCGGGGGGGTCTGAAAAACACCTTGAGCCATTGATATGTGCGTTTTTTTCTTGGCCGTATATCTGTGCATGTTCTTTATCACACATTCCGGACCCCCCCCCCTTAGTTAAAGGAAGATCGGACGGGGGG